>JANHGB010060784.1:0-43092 GCA_026283785.1 Coracopsis vasa
ATGGTGTGTCTCCAAGTCGCCCGGTTGGAGGCCAAGGTGGACCACTGATGGTAGTCAATATGGCCAAGGCTGAGGTGACTTTCTAGTAAAGTTTTAGATAATTAAGTCTTTAAATAAATTTTGTCATGATGCTCTTTTATTGCTGAAATTTACTTCAGCTTCTGAAGCATAAGAGCATATAAGGCTGCCTCCCTAATTCCTCACCTCTCCGTTCAAACACATTTTGAGCTGCACAAAAAATTCCTATAATATTTTCTATCATTCAGAAAAGACTTGAATTTTCTGTCACCACAGAGCCCTCTCTTGCTCTATTTACTGGTGCAACACCAAACTATGTTAATTAGCTGAGCTAACTGCACACGAATATGGGTATGAAACTGTGGAAAACTGGAACAAAGAGGCTAGTTTGCATTCAGCTGGGATGGAGCTGGAATATACAGTCTCTCTTGCAGTCCTTAAATGCTCCATGACTTCACCCCTCACAGGCCTTGCCTGCCCGAGCTGCTGTTGCTTCAATGTGGGCAGAGCCCATGAGGCATCCTCCCATGCAGGCAGAGCAAAGTCCATGCAGATCTTGACCTGGATCCTGCTCAACAGGAAGCCTGTAATTTTTCCCAGGGTATATATCCGTGTTCCAAAAAAGAAATAAAAAAAGGGCTACAAAAGGAGCATTAAGGCAGAAGCTGAAGCTGGGAATGTACAAAGGATCAGGGACAGATCTGTGGGTGCTGGAGGGGGCACAAGCTCCTGACCAGGGCTGGACTGAACCATGCGTTTATCTTGCCACCTTGGCTGCCTGCCCCTCCCAGCATCACAGAGAAACACAAAGGACTCGACAACTGCAGGATAAAAGCCCTCAGTAACAGAGGATGTTATAGAGAAGGAAATCTTTGAAGTATTTCCTTCCTTGGTTCTGCCTAGGTTGCAATTCAGTGTAATTCTTATTTTGCAGACTTGAGGGATTAGACGTTGCTGGGAAAAAGCTGATTGCTGAAACGTCGCCCACAAATCCTGATGTTGTGACCTTGCCATGACCTCCATGCAGTGCCACATCTGCACAGAGAGGGAGGCCTTGATGAGGAGGCCAGCTGTGCTTCATCCAAGGCTTTTGCTCTGAGACAGGGCTTAGTGCCACCGCAGCGATTCTTGTGCAGGGTAGTAAACTGTCTTCGTTACACGGGCTACAGCAGAAAACTGGCTGTCTGGGGCTGCTGAAGTTACGCCTCATTGTCCAGAATGCAATGAAGCACCAGACCTCCTCAGATAAACACAGCGCCATTAATCTTCTAATATGTTGGCTTGAAGACAGAAGAGCCAATGTAGGAACTGAAAGCAAGGGTCATTTAGTGGCGAGTGAACAGCTCAGTGCCAGTGAGTGTTTCAGCTCTGTGCTCCTTTCTTCCAGCCACGCTGCCACAGCAGAAAGCTGCCCTCAGTTCTGTCTGCAGCCTGGCAGAGCCTGTGCTGCTGAGTGTAGGAACCTCAAGCAGCACTCCTGCTTCCTCACTACTTCCCCAGGTGAAGAACAGACCCTGCAAGCCCTCTTGTTCTTCACCTTCCTGCTCACATTCCCACTGCAGCGGGGTCCTTTAGAACAGCACTCCTTCCTGCCTCATCAGGGACAGGACTGCCAGGCTCTGATCTGCTCACCAGCCATACATAAGCAGCTACTTTCTTACATTCAAAAATGAAGAATTGGTATGTCAGCTACAGAGATAAGTCATTAGTGAGAGATTCAAGTGTCCAGTGGTGTTTCAGGCACAAGGGCACCCTCCAGAATACCATCCATATTGCATCTTCCTCAGCCACTTCTGTCACTTGCCCAGAGAGCTGCTGCCAGACTTGCATGCCCAGCGTTGTGTTTGTACAGGGAGGACTTTAACATTCGTCACACACTTGCAAACTGAGCTGAGTGTTCTCACTGCCCAGCAGGTATCAGTAAGTACTGCTACGCCTCTGAATCTGAGCCATATCCAGCAGACATCATTCGCAGATATTCTTGGTAGGACAGGATGGAAAACAGCATCTCACTTTCTGACAGCTGCGACAAACACTCTTAACACCTGTTTGGGGCAAGTCCCTTTTCTTTGTGGCTGGAAATTTGATTTAGTTGAAGAGTAGTAACTCTACAACAGCAATCACCTATTTTACATTTCACTTGTATTCAATCTTGTTCTTTTTTAAACAGTCTATTCATAGGGTAGTACCTTTTACCAACTAAAATTTAGCAAGCCAGAGTGAGTTAATACCTGATACCATCTGATTGAGCAACACTTTATGAGGGTAAAGGAAACCACCAGGTCTCAAAACCCACACAAAAAGGGATCAGCTAACAAAAATGAGATGCTTTCCACATGGTACTGAATTAAATTCCCTTCTTCTTCCTTTGCAAGTCTGTAAAAGGACTATTCGTTTGTGTTGAATGTAAAGAAGGTTATGACAGAAAAGCTGTATCAGGGAGAAAACTCAGAGAGAAAACAAACCACAATCAACTTCCTTATCATCGTCAGGATGCTTTTCAGAACCACACAGCACTAATTCAACAAAGCCAAACCAGTGGTTGCTTACCAATTTCCATGCGCAGCAACTGTGAGACTGCCAAAGTTTAACTGCAAATAATTTTGTCAAATATTCATTTTCTCAACATCACAGTACAACAGCTCTTGTATGAAACAGGAATGGGTATTTACTAAATCTGGTGCAAATGGCAAACTTCCTAATGCTATGCAGGTAAAGGGGCACTTTTTCTGCTTTGCAAAGTAATAGTCACAGTTCTGCTGCTCTGTTAACCCTTTCTTCATACACTCTTTAAATTCATCCTGAGCAGTAAATGAAGCTGTCTTAGGATAAAAATCCAAAGGAAAAGAAAAGTGTTCTGTTGTAGAGAATAAAAAACTCCAGACATACTCAGAATAGAGGTAACTGCCATTACGGAGCTCAATACTCCACTTGTAATCATAGCATGTAATATAGATTTTTAAAAGCAATTTTATGTCTTTTAATTAAGGAAATAAAGGTTTAAAGTATTAAACAATCATAAGATTGATATCTATCTAGGGACTTGAACCATGACTACCCACACATCTGCAAGCAAGCACCGAGTTATTTCAGAGATAACAACAGTCTGGTTATGTAGCTACTTGGTTAGAAGATTCTTGATTCCCTCTCTCTCCTCCTGGTAACTGTGAAATCCCTGGCCTAGGAGATTCTTGCAGCAACAGGACACGATGGGTGTGGGTCACACACCAGCTGCAGCACAGCCATGGCTTGGGGTTAGCTATTTTCAGTCTGTTGTTAAGTTTCAGTCATCTCAGGGTATCGCCAGTATAAGCTACATCACTTCTGCTAAGGCAGCATGACTTTGGCCTCAAAATATCTGATTACAGAAAGCGTTAGATAAAGGAAAGGAGATTATCAGAATCAGATGTAGTTAACTGGTACTTGTTCTGTTGTTTTAAATAATGGTTACAGTAAGAAAGCTCAAACCTTGCTTATTCCCAAATTACTCTCAGGTTTTTACTTTTTCCCCAGACTTTCTGATCTTCTTAGAATAATCATTTTAAGTAAGAAAAGTAACTGTGATAGCATAAGTACTATACAGGATATAATTGTCCTTTATTCATGTTTCTCCTCTAAGAAATTACAGATTGCTTCATTATTAATGCCATCAATGCAAAGACCAGATGCCTGACTATTCTGATTAACTTTGTCTGAGCCAGAAATTGTCTTCCTATTCCTCAAAGCACATATTAGGTTTTTAGTCAGAATTCAGACTTACATAAAATCCAATAAAGACATACTTCATTCCCATACCTCAGATATTACCATTTATGCATATTCAGTGATTTGATTTACAACTAAGATGTTCTCCACTAAATCAAGTTCCCAGAGGAACAAAATATTTGAGAAATAAGTAACATTCATAGTGGTTCATTCACTAGAAAGAGTTTAAGAGTTTTAAGTACATTAAATAAAGATTACAACTGGGGCACTGAGAAGAACTTCAAGAACTGAGGCAAAGAGCTTCAAAAACTTGCGTGGAAAAGAAAAAAGATCAAGCCTAGAAGTAAGTGCAGTTATTTATTTCTTCTATCTGCTGTAATCTGAGACATATGGAGGAAAACAGTCCTGACATGCTAGGAAGACAAAAGCTCATAAAACATGCTGAAAAAGACACAGGAGATACAAAGCATTACAAATTAGATGAATTCCTGCAGAGGAATGGGAAGGCAGAGATGATTTTAAGCAACAGCTGAAAGAGTTATTTCTTTAAACTTTTCGGCCTTTATGGCCAAACAGCCAGTCATGCTCTAGAGCACTCACCACTTAAATCCACACTAACTGGATCATATCCACATCAGCCACTGTTAGGTAGGGAAATGCATTTCAGCGAATCACACAAGGTGGTCTTACCACACCAATCTACTGCTGTCTGCCAGCGCATGTCATAGCTTGGCCATTGGTCTGACCACTCTCAGATGTCTCTGGACAGGACAGCAAAAGAATTGTGAGGAAGGCTTTGGACAAGGAGAGTTTTGTGGACTCTCAGATCCTTTTCAGCATGCAAGGCCAGCAAGGGAAGTAAGAAAGTATCCTGGAGAGATGCAACAGGCCAACACTGCATTTTTCAGGGCCAGAGAGAGCCTGCTGTAAGAATCAAGACTAAGGGGAGAGATGGGATGAGTTTTCACCACGTAAATGCAGCAAGGTCTGCATTTGAAAATTTTTGCTCCCAAAATAACCTGCAAGGTTTGGCCACAAAGATGATCCAAGGGCTGGAGCACCTCGGATGCTCCGGCATCCAAAGTGCTCCAGTCCTCGGATGAAGACAGGCTGAGAGAGTTGGGGTTGTTCAGCCTGGAGAAGTGAAGGTTCTGGGAAGAACTTAGAGCAGCTTCCAGTGCCCAAAGGGGACCTACAAGAAAGCTGGAGAGGAACTTTTTACAAGGCCATGTAATGATGGAACAAGGGAAAATGGTTTTAAGCTGAAAAATGTTAGATTTAGATTAGATATTAGAACAAAATTCTTTACTATGAGGGTAGTGAGGCACTGGCACAGGTTGCCCAGAGAAGCTGTGGCTGTCCCATCCCTAGCAGTGTTCAAGGCCAGGCTGGACGGGGCTTTGATCAACCTGATCTAGTGGAAGGTGTCCCTGCCCGTGGCAGGTGGTTGGACTTAGATGAGCTTTAAGGTGCCTTCCAATCCAAACCATTCTGTGTTTCTATGATAGACATTTCCCATGAAGAAGAATGTCAGCTTGAAAGCTAGCTAGCAGAGAAGAATTCACTAAATCTCTTATGAAATGGCTTGGTTTGTAATTTCTTTTATCTATAAAAAGAAGAGGAAAAAAAAAGAAAAAAAAAGTTAATTCTTTTTTTTTTCTGACCTCAGGAAACTACTGAAAGGCAACAGCAAATACCATATCCTAGAGTGCTCGTAACTGAAAGCAATGAAAACATGAATTTTAGTCCCATTTTTCACAGGATTTCCACAATTTAGAAGAGGAGTTTGGAAACGTTAGAACAGAGAAGCAGGCTAGGTGGCTCTGTGAGCCATGTGGATGAGTTCCTAAGGTTGATTTGCTCAGCCTATCGCCCTTCAGGCGAAGCAGGACATATGCTCAGGCTCTCTGGACAGAATCCCGTATTCAGAAAAATCGTCTGATTCTTACTAACATCTTAATTTCCTTTCCTGTCCTATTTATTTAGGGCATTCAGGAGATGATATGAATTGCTCTACTGCAAACATGTAATTGGAAACTTTAAAATTCTTCTCTAGTTCCAAGTAAATGTCCTTGAGGAAGTAAAACGCTGTTCAATGGTGAATCATATGTTTGCCCCCTGATTTAAGTTACTTCTTAACTCTGAGGTAACTGAAGGGAAAATGTTTCATGTATGACCTTCAGTTGCAAAGGTTCTGTAATGCTTTAAAAGCCTTTAACTCTATTTGCAATGCCAAACTTGCAGCAGACATCTTTTTAGCCAGGGACCATAACTCAGTCTGACTCCTGAATGGAAAGGAGCATTCAGCACTAAACAAAACAGAGAGACCTCTATATCACAGTATCATTCTTTGCACAGAACTCTAGGTCCCTGAGAAGGTAGAAATAAAACAAGGAAAATAATTTTTCATATCTGTATCAATAGTATACAGAAGTGTCCCAACTTGCTTTCAAAGTCTGACAGTTATTCGTAATAATTCCACTGAACATCTCCCAAATGCCCCTTGAACATCTCAAAATTAGAAGCTATATGAGAGACTTTTGTCAGGGATATCCTTATGTTTATTTTTATTTGGCCTTTCTTGGTTGCAATATATGTCAGGCATTACACATTGAACTGTATCAACATACTGAAGATGACACTGAAATATACCTTGGCAAATCTGTTTTGGGGATATATATTTGCTAGCTGTACAACTACATGTCAGGAGGAATAATTCAAATCACACTTACTACAGTGTCAGTAGAACGTGATAAAACTCCTATTTTAACTTCTTCAGGAAGCTGGAGAATATTGTATACCAGGTTCTGCTTTTGCAGAAAAAAGCCTGGGCAATATCCAAAGGCAATGGATTTAGACATGAATCTTCAGGCAAATCTGCCCTAGGATGTATGTCTATTTAAAAGGTGTTTTTAATTAATAATCTGTGATTCCATGGGTGGAATCTCAGCTCTTTTCCTCTTCGTGAAATAAGTATTTCTATAATACCTCAGCAAACCATTATCAGACACCAACAGCTTCAGAATTGTCTTACCCTAGTCAGAAATGGAACAGATGCATCATTAGAGGGCTTCCTTTTCACTGTATATTTCTGCATTTACCATAAACAGAGGCACTGTCTAAAATATATAAAAGCACAAGGAGTCTGAAGAGTGCTTACCGTAAGTGAGAATATACAGTGGTTTTCCATTAGTATCCATAGTGGTTAGGCAAGGAGCTTTCGGTGAGATGGTCCCCCATCGCTGCAAAGCTGCTTCCAGAGAAGGCGGCCAATTTGTAACCACACCTAATTGTTCCCCACGCATAGCCAACATCTGAGCTCCTTCTGGCTTTGGCTGGTTTGGATCTGGCTGTTGAACTTATGATTATGAAAAGATATACAGTTACCATGTAAATTCTATACCTTGGGTACACCTGTGTAACCAAGAGAACAAGTTACCTTTGCAAAATATCCTGAAAATATTAACATTAGAGGTATTGAGGAGTAACAGAGAAATATAAGAGAATAATTAACTTTTAACTTTAACAGAGATGAAGCAACTGAAACATCTCAGGAATGCATGTGCTTATCCTTACACTAGCTCTACAAGCAGAGAAAGAAACTGCTGAGGCAGCATGCTTATATTTATCTTCAAAATAATCCACATGTCTTCACTCCTGAAGAGAGATGGAGACTACTTTTTCCTGGCAAAAATGCAATAATGAGATGAACTGCAGAACTACTGAAAAAACGTACTTTAACAAGTCATCAGTAACAGACCAATTTAAGCCATGTTCTGTTACAGCGCGTTCTTATACACGACTGCGAAGACTATTTAAATCTCCAGATCTTGGCAAATCTCAATTCTCAAAGCACTGGCCTCCTTAAAAAAAAATTCCATTTATTGACTTTATCCCTGTTTCTACCTTACATGTAGTTAATTTTTTCAGTGCTTCTCTGTTACACAAAGGATGTACATAAAAAATTAACATGCTCCCTCACTGACAGTTTTTCTCATATTGGTGTTTAAAAGCAATGGCTGTAACTCACACCTGAATGGTCTCAAAGCAAAGCTTCCCTCCAATCTCTTCTGTCTTTTCTTTGAAAGCAGAACCAGGAGCTGAGCACACAAGACAGACTTTTGACTCTACAGCACTATGTCCAAGCTCCCTGCAGATTCCACTGAATACCAGTCGGTTTTGTTACTTTGTTTTTTGTTACTGGAAGGGCTTACTTAGCTTTCTAAAAGGTCTATGTGTGAGACAAACATATTACAGAGTTTAAATCAGAGAACCCCAAACCTTTTGAAAAACAGTCATTTTACCTTCTAACAATTCCTCAAAGTCATCTACAAAGAACTCTCGTAATGGTGGTCGTTTGGGCCGTTTTAGTGTATTGACCAGCTGCTGAATCTTTGCTGACACTCTGCTGCTCACTGGTACTCCTGCAGGACAGGGATCAATGGAGACATCAGTCGACTGCTATGCTGCACACCACCAGACATTAAGTGGGGTAAGAAAAAGTCTAGGACTGCAAGGCCACCACAACTACAGTTTCATGCCATGCCAAGACTCAAGTATTCAACATCAAGACATTAAGATCATTTCAGCAAAAGGAACGACAACACCTAGTTTAAATAAAAACAATACAACAATGTCAGAGTGAGCTTGTAAATTACAGGGTAAACAGCACACAGACTGAGGGAGAGAAGCACAGTGAAGAAATCCTCCCTACAGCAAACGTCAGTAACATTAGAGAATTCCTCCAGGTGACATTGGCAATGGTAACTGAGAAGCCAGGCACTGACTCTCCCCATGATCACTGGTCATATCAATGTTCTCTGACTAGAATGCAGCTCAGCAAAGAGTGTAGGTCATGAGCTCATCATTTATTCTAGGTTGCTCTTTACCCTGTAGTGGACATCTGTCCAGTATCCATCTTAAACATGGTTTATATCCTTGTATTGCTTCACCATGACCCTGTATTCTTTGAATCTCCCTACAGCCAATCCCATCAACCAGCAATCTCCAAAGGGAGCATGCTTGCCCGTACAGCACTTGGAAAAACACAATTCTGAAAAGGAGCATGTGGCAAGGGGCACTTTTATAATATAATCCCATCAATCACCCTTCTTCCTTTTCCCTAGTCGAGCACAAAGTGTCTGCGACATTCATGTCGTCTGTTCCAGAGCTAATACAGCTTTCTGTCACCGCATTGCAGGAATTTCAACTTCCTACCCTTTCATAAGGTTGGCTCCAAAACTTTTACCACATGTTTTTTAGAGCTGAGACTGCTAAGCCTAGATGCGATACACTTGGTCAACAATTCCAAACCCTACTGAAATATGGTTTAATAAGTTTTAGAAAAGAGGAGCAGTAAATAAGAAAGGGTTTACAAATAACTGTTTTTCAAAAAAACCAAACCAAACCAGAAAATAAAACTTAAAACACATCACTTTTCAAGAAGTAGCCATCCTAGCATGTCGCTTTCTTTGCCATTTACAAAACAGATTAGCTGTAACCAGGCAGCATGACAAAAGAAGATCTAGAGATTCACTGGTTTCTTTTGCCAAACAATTTCTACAGGGAGTCAGCTCTTCTTATTAAGAAATATTTCTCTATGTCAGTTTCATTTATACCAGTTTATTTTAGGCTCATAAAGATGCTGCAACTTTGTAGGTGTTTGTATGTGAAAAGTGTCCAGAAAGAAAAAACAATGAGCAAATGTATGCAGTAACCACCAAAAATGTTATGATACTCAAAAAACCCAACCCAGTCTGGTTTTGTGACATACCATCACCAGTCTCCATAAGTTCAGCATTTCCATACTTTGGTGCCACCCGTGCCGTTGATCCTTGTGGTCTTTCTACTTGTATTGAGTGTTCTGAGGTGTAAGTGGTAACATCTGGAGGGGCAGAATGATTTTCTGTGAAAAATAAGTTAAAAGGTTTAACTGTGTACCTCTAGTGGTGAAGGGCAGAAAAGTAAAGGGGAGAGGAAAGGATGCCATTTTATTTCCCCCCACCCCAACATCTAAACAGGCATTAAAGTCAATGCACAAAATGAATGTATACAACAATAATGTACAGCATGATTTTAATAAATAAAGTTTGCACTGATTAACACAGGGGCTGTATGTCTGCAATCATATGAGCAATAGGCTAAAAAAACCCATAAATTACAAAACTAGGTTTTAGGTTCTCCACTGACATTTAATTTTATACTAATTAAAAGCCTGTGAACAGCCTCAAATAGAAAAGACTCAGGCAAATTTACCTCTGATAGATTACTGTGTTGCTTTTTCTAAATAAAAAGAACACAGCATGTTGTCAATCACTTGCAAGTGGCAATGCCTATCGCTTTTATAACCTCTGTATTTTGACTATGCCAATTTTAGTTAAGAAAGGAACTTGCCAGCATATGAGTTAAAAATCAATCATAGCAGGGTTGGACTCCAGGGGAAAGCAAGAAAATGCAAAGAAACATGACCTTTGCATTCTGCATGGACACTTGCTTGTCTGCTATTTTTAGACAGAGCTATTACAATTCTTCCGCATAACAAAGACTTGCCTTCCAGAAGGCAAACAAAATTTGATCTGACTCATGCCAGCACTCCTAAACAATTCCACAGAGCTAATCTTTGTCTTTCATAGCCTGATAACTCAGCATGCTATCACAGTTTGTTTCCTATGTTTTCAAGTCTGAGTATGTATTACCTACATATTTGTACTCTTTTTATGGATTGTCTCATGATTTTTTCCCCAGGTTTTTATTAACATTAGAGTAGATAGAGGTAAATACCACCAGCAAATACCAACTTCTCTGTCAATTGACATAAGTGATCCCCAGGAGCCTCTGAGATACAAAAGAAGGCAGGTCTTCATTTGGCTGCTGCTGAAGTGAAGAGGGATGTATTCCATTTTACAATAGGGCAAGAGTCTTTAAAACAAGTTTGATCTTGTTCCAACACTGTTTTCAAGATGTGCTTTTTAATAAATCTGCCCTATAAGCATTATGGCGCCGTAACTCTACTACAACACCAATTTCTGCAGTATATTTCACCTCAAATTATAAAGAATCTTCATGACCCTTGAATTTCGGATCACTGTAATTATTGTTAATTCAATCCCAAATTAAAGCACCATCAAAAGAGATAACCAATTTTTCTGGCTATGCATACACTAACGGGATGCTGTATTAGGTACTTATTTGGTATACTTCTTCTTTAAACGTAGCATTTGATGGACAATCGTGATGAAAAGACATGATATTAATGTCTATAGTTGCTATTTAATTTTTATATTTATGAACATCATAAGGACTCAACCTTGTCACTCAACCATAATATCTGGCTGAGGATAACACAAGATGGCTTTTATCGCGCAACTTGAAAATGTCATGCATCTTACAAATGTCCAGCCAAGCCTTTTGATTCTGGTCACATACACTGTCATACTTTTACTGAAATAAACAACTTATATTGTGCTATAAATGACCAACTGAAGTATAATAGCTTGGACAATGAAGTTTATGCTGGTAATTATCTGAATAATGTCTTCATTTTACATGTTTTTTCATTGTCATTATCAACTATTTTAGACTCAGCACAATTTTTGCCCTTTCTTACTAAGTGGCAAGAGCTTTTTATAGATCATGATTGAATTACTCAATAACTAAGTCAATTTTAAAATGCTGATGCTTATCCTTTTATCTTTCACTTATAATGCAGTTTTGCCATGCAAATAGGAGAGGAGATCATGACAAAGAAAATGAGTAGTTAGTCAGCTATTAGTAACATGAGAAAGTACTTCTAAAGTAAGAAATATAATTGTTTACATCTTTTCAGTGAAGTGTTTCCGTCTTTCATATTTTACAAGGCAAACTGAATTGGAGTTAAAGTATTTGCTTTCAGGTCTTAGCAGCAAGCTGATTTTTATTTTTTTTTAATGCATGGGAGAGAAGATACGTGATTCAAAGCATCACAGAGCAGAGATGCTCTCCCTTCAGATCTATACACTTGAAACCAAATACTTCTTTGTAACACATGGTACTGAGTAGGATGAAATAACATGAGAAAGCAGCTTCCTGCTCTCTTGTAAAAGGGTTTCCTTTTCAAGAAGCAGTACTGGCACTCCAAATCATCTAATTACTCCTTTCCCAAGGCGGCCACCTCTGGCTAGCCAAAGAGTGGGGTTTTAGTACCCTGGCTGCACATCTGGTATTTACATTTCCATTAAGAAGAACTCTTATCCAGCAGAATAGTATCATTAAGGTTTGTCTTGCCATGTTCCTTTATAGTATCTGCTTAACAGATGTCTTCCCATGGTAATATCTACAGCAAGTTTCACCCATTAGATTGATAAATCCTCAGTTCGCTCCTTTCTCAAGAGTCAGGCTTGGAGGAATGAAAGTTATACAGACAAAAATTTGGTCTGACTGACTTCCAAAGAAAAAGATAACTGTTAGTGTTATGTGAAACGTACCCTTTTTTGTATAGAACGGTCAATTCACGCTTAGACTATGGACACAGTCTGTACAGAGCTGCTTGGTCTTATGTCAGGTGACTTGAAGCACTGTTCGAGGTTCAGTTAACAATAGTGATCCTGACACATATGTTGACTAAGAAGCAGAAACTGTGACAGCTGCATGACTTCAAAGCATTTCCTCCATCAAACATACATATTTGCGTCACCTCCTCTTCCCATCTTTTCCAATATTCTCACATCAGAAGATCACAGGCAGAACATCTATTTCCAGTTAAGGTTCTCTTCATTTCTGCCACTGGAGTTATACAATTTATCCCATTTCATGAAAATCAAAAAGAACCAACAATGCAGAGCACATTCACACAGGGACAGAGTATGTGCACTGACAGAGCCCATGTCTGACGAGAAGCAAAGAGGTGGAGGAATACTTTCCAGTGGAAGTTTGGAAGCACATGTAAGTACCATGTATTTGAAAAGCCTCTGGGAACTCAGAAAGTATCCCCACAGTACTATACTTGAAGGAAATACAGTTTTTCTTCCCAACCAAGATAGCTTTCCTGCTTGTCACGGAAGGGAAATGCAGAGTTAGAGCTGTAGCTGTCTCCATCAGCTGTGCTTTTCCCGTATTGATGTCCAGGTGACAGACAGTATTTTAAACTAGTCTCCCATATTTCAAGTTAATATTCCCCCTCAGAACACATAAGAATTTTAAGGTTGTCAGAGAACTACCAGTCAAGCCTTATGGCACATGGTTTTGTATTTACTTGATTAGAAATCTATGCAGTCTTTAATTTGGATAGAGGTCACTGATTTTCAAAGAGAAATGTATCTGAAATATATATAAAAGACATTATATGCACCTACAGGACAAAACTTTGCAGTGAGCTGCTTAACTTCATATTAAATTTATAATCATAGGTAAGCACTGTGTGATTTCCATTACATAAACTTTCTGAGCTTTGGGATGTGCTTGATTTTTATGTATGTATAGATCCAAAACATGTATTACAGACAAAACAGAGCTTAAACAACTTAGACATATATATAGTGCTGACGCAAAGATGGGCCGGAATATTAGGTATTTTTTACAAATTTCACAGGTCTGAATTCTAACTTTAGGAATTACCCAACACAATTGTGATACTTCTGCCAAACTAGAGATTCTCCCTGTAGCTTAGTACAGACACATGAGTATCTTAAAGGTGAGAGTAAATATTTAAAGGATATCTATACTAAACTAGAATTTTGGCCGTAACAGACCAGCAGCAGCAGCCAAATTAAATACACAGTATAATATTCGAAGCATATAATAGCTTATGTAAATTATCTAAATTATCCACAAAGCTGAACTTTGATTCTATTACAGCCAAAGCTTTTTATCGTATCCCTTCTCAGGACAGCATTACAGTACTTAAATTGGAAAATTCTCCCTTTGATTCTGCGAGGCACTTTGGAGGTCAAATCCTAGCGGATATGAGAACAGTGAGCATTTTTTTTCTTGTTGTTGTTGTCATTAAGGGTCTTTACTGTTGCCCCTTAAATATGTATTTATCAAAACTGGCATCTTCAGACTGTAGCAGTATATCCTTACATATTTACAGGTGATTTCTCTCTTGCAGGCTGATCAGTCTGTGGAAAGCAACTCCCTGGACCAAACAAACATCACACCATGGGAAAATATGTTCTTTGTGATCAAGAAGACATTGTCTTCAGTAGCTGATGAGCTTCAGAGAACAGGATTATTCTTCTCCCTCACCTTCTCTCCTACCAAAGAGGATTATTCATCTACAATCACTTGCATACTGTCTCTCAAATAGCAAGGCTATCTTTGGGAATACTTTGAATCTATTACCTCTTAGAATGTAATTAAACACAAAATCCACCTACTTGGATTGAAAAGAAACAAAAGAGCTATTTCATTTCAAATCCATACAGAAAGCAGCTCACCCATGAAGAAACACATCTTACAGTTATCACCTGTGCAGCTTCTCTTACATTTTCAGTGGTCTTAGCAACGACTGATGGTAACCTTAAGATCATACTGTCAATCTGTTAGCAGATATCACTCATATTTGGTATCCAAATGACCTTTACATTGCTACGTCAAAACTACTGTCCAAATATAGATGCGATTTAAGATATCTTATTGCGAGAACAAATGAAAATATGCATATACTGAGGTAAGCTTAACTGCTTCCTTCAGAGGAGACACCTTTCTAGTCAACAACAAGGCAAAATAAAACAAGAAATAGAATTTCCTTCTTCCGCAGAATATTGCCATCTTAATTTAGCTCTATAAATGCTGTATTATTTACCATGAACTCAGTGATTATAAAAGAAGACATACTGTGCCAGATTTAAAATTACTGAAATGTCACATTATAAAGAAGCTATATTTAAAGACACATTAAGACTTGGTGTGTGAGTAATGCAACCTTTCTGAGTTTGGATAAATTTAATTCTCTATGCTATAATTTCCTCTAGCATTTCAAGATGAAGTTACAGAAAATAACCAAATGCAATGATTAATGTGTTCAGAAGTGTATATGTCTCTAAAATAAGGTTCTAGGCTATTAGTTTAGCATGAATTTTAAGAATACAATACAAATTCTACTCCTGACTGCAATTCAGTGATTCCAGATCATGGTGAGAGGATTACTTATCTGAAAATACAGGGTCTACATCAAGCTATACTCATAGCAATAATAAAAAAAAGGGGGGATACAGACTACTGTGTATCAGCACATAAAATCAGGAACATTTAAGACCTCATTACGTATACTTGAAAAGGAATGATCAGCTTAGGAACAGTCACACAAAACTGCATTTCATATCTGTAGTAGAACAGTAGCAAGGTTGCTTTATTCTGCTTCAATATAGATTCCAACAAATTTTCAAGTGAGACAACCCAAACTACACAGCACCAGCAAGAATATACCCAAAGCAGATGCCTCATGTGATAAAGAGCATTTCCTGAAGAATGAAGGGAAAACGAGCCTTGCTTTCCACATACGTAATCAAATAGCTGCCCCATTTTCTTGAAGACAAACGTCAACGGCACAATATTCAGAAATAATTAATGTCTATGAAGCTTATCCCTAATGGAAAGACAGCTTTGACTTTCTAGGGTCTTTCCAAAGGATATAAACAAGCTACTACTAATAACAGCTCTCTTTTCCGAAGGTATACAGTAGTCTGTCCCAAGGACTATAACAGCGAGATATCCCAGCCCAAGTATTCTAGATTCAATTAAGGGCAGAAAAAAATTCCCAAACTATTTAAGAGGACATAGTTTAAGGGGAAATATCAAATTCACTCAAAGTATGTAATTAAGGTGGTGCATCAACAGGGGAAAAACTTCTACGGAAGTAGTCCCTAATGTGGCATGCACTGATTTTCCTTACTGATGGATCCTAAGGAGACCCTTTCTTAGTGCTGAGTAATGAAGTCTTGCAACTGTGCATTTTAAGGAATTTGGGAGCCATATACCATATACTAACCTATATGTGTTTGAGCCATAACATCAGCTAGTCTGTGTGCAGCACCACTGCCTCCACTTTGTGTCGAGGAAGAGGAAGTGGTTGACGTGGTAGAGCCGTGGATCGCTTGACTGATCCAATGTTCCATGTTTATACTCCCTTGACTTGAGGTGGGAGTTCCCTGGGAGTCACCCTGTACGGAGCCTTCATCTTCTGAACCAGAAGAAGTATCTAGTAATTAAAAACAGTCTGTTAACTTGCAGTGCTTTCAGGTTTTCTTAACAGAATCACAGAATAGAATCACAGAATAATTAGGGTTGGAAAGGACCTTAAGATCATCAGGTTCCAACCCCCTGCCATAGGTAGGGACACCTCACAATAAACCATGTCACCCAAGGCTCTGTCCAACCTGGCCCTGAACACTGCCAGGAATGGCGCATCCACAACTTCCCTGTGCAACCCATTCCAGTGCCTCACCACCCTTACAGTAAAGAACTTCCTCCTTATATCCAATCTAAACTTCCCCTGTTTGAGTTTGAACCTGTTACCCCTTGTCCTATCACTACGGTCCCTAATGAAGAGTCTCTCCTCAGCATCTTTATAGCCCCCCTTCAGATACTGGAAGGCTGCTATGAGGTCTCCATGCAGCTTCTCTTCTCCAGGCTGAACAGCCCCAACTTTCTCAGCCTGTCTTCATATGGGAGGTGCTCCAGCCCCCTGTAAAGACAGGACAAGTGGGAATGGCTTTAATGTGCCAGAGGGGAGATTTAGATTAGATATGAGGAAAAAGCTCTTCACTGTGAGGGTGCTGAGGCGCTGACACAGGGTTCCCAGAGAAGCTGTGGCTGCCCCATCCCTGGCAGTGTTCAAGGCCAGCAATGGAAACTTCTGTCTTGCTCAAGGAGGATGAGTGGCACCTCTTGCATCTGATGTTTCAGGGATCATAGAATCCCAGACTGTTTTGGGTTGGGAGGGGCTTTAAAGCTCATCCAGTTCCAACCCCCTGCCACGGGGAGGGACACCTTCCCCTAGAGCAGGTTGCTCCAAGCCCTTGCGTCCAACCTGGCGTTGAACACTGCCAGGGATGGAGCATTCACAAAAGACCATCCCTTTCTAGGCTTCCCCAAAGCCTTGGAAGAAGCTGCAGACTGAGACTTTGCTTTGGCTCCTTTAAGGAGGTTATTGCCAGCAAGAGGAGCAAGAGCCTGTAAATGAACCTGTCTGTTAATCTTCTCTCTGCCCACCTGCAATACCAAAGTGTGCACCTCTGCAGTAAATGGGAAGGAACTCACTGAAGAGAGCTGCATCCACGGCAGAGCCAGCCTCCAGATTTCCAGGCTGAACCAAGCTTGACAAGATTTGGTGAGTTCTTGGGCAATTAGTTCATGCCTTGAGACTCACCTCCCAGCCCCAGAGGATGCTGTAAAAGGCAGGCTAACATTTTTCCTACACTAGAAGTTTAAAAGCTGAATCTCAAGGTAAACAAGACATGTGCCAGCTTAAGATGTTCAAATAGAGAATCCTGCATACATTCCAGCTGGGAAGCAAGGAGATTTTGGCGCTGTGTTTTACAAATCCACATCTGTTTTATGAAGGTTTTAAGGGTGACTAATTATAGTGCAAAAATAAAGCTATCTAGCTTGTTTCTGGTGTTCCCCTATACTGCCACGTGTCAGGTTTAGCATCCAAGATTGCTCACCACTAAATCCCTTCTGTAATGAGATGTCAACAGCAAACTGCATTACAGCAAGCAACAACAGAAAATGGTAACAAGTGATTTTCCTCATTTTTGAGCAGTTTCATTCTGCAAACACCTCCTTTCCTATTTCAGTCCAACAAACATCTCTAAGATGACAGCAGAAGGCAGGTCAAAACTCACCTCTGGTTTTGAGACTGAACTTATAGGAATTTAAAATCTCTACTGTTGTTCCTCTACATTCTCTTTAATTCTACAGATACCTTACTTATCCTTTAAGTTCTCTGCTTCAAAGCTACAAAAGCCTGCAGAGACTCCAGGCACGAGCACTTGGCCGCATGCTCCAGGTGTGCCGGTCCCAGAAATGCATATTCATGAAACAAAGAACCAAACAGCAGAGAGAAACAGTTTGCTCCATTTTCTGGAATGTCTACAATGAAAACAGAGGAGGTAAAGAGACAGTTTTGGCAGCATCTCCACATTTATGTGCATCAGGAAATGCAAATCAACTTGAGGCTCTCCTACTAGTACAAGAAATACTCGGTTAACAAATGTGGTGTTCTATAGGAACCAAACCTAGAAACCACCTTACTATAAACTTCGTTAGAATTGAAGCAGCGCTCTGCTGCCTTTCCCAGCACAGACACCAACACCTCCAGCTCTCTTCCCACCACAGGATCCTTCACACCACCTTTCACAGCAGCAAACAGGTTAAAATCCAGAACATAATTCACTGAAAGATCAGACTCAGAAAATCAGGGAAACAGGAGGGAAGTAAAAATGTGCATTAGCTGATCCTGTCACTTAGCTTGAGGTAACTTCAACTTGACTGAGGGTGCATTGCCTTGAATAGGAATAAGGACACATTTCAAAATGCACAGAGAATTTAAGCCAGAAGGATTTAAGCAGTTACTGCTGAATTCTGTTCACTCTGTACAATATTTTACGGTGATCACCCTAGAGAGACCCCAGGAAGGCGATGCTGATTTCCATGCACGCATGCCCAGCCTGGCTCTGCAGGTTCTGAGCTTTCTCTGTCCATTCCCACTCAGGGCAAAGGACACACTCAAACATTCCCACTTGCTGATGACCGCAAACATTCTTGTTGGTGCCCCACATCCACTGTGCACAATCGTTCTTGATCTCTACACATCACTGCAAGAAACCCCTTCTCCTGTGCAGAAGGCAGCTCTCCAGCTATTCACAGTGTGCTGTGGGAGTCTCTCTCACCCACCCCTCACGACATCTCACTTGTCCCTCCAGTTCTGCTACGGAAGAGCTCAGGCCCTTAACCACACCTAACAGGTAGTGATGGGAAATGGCCAATCTTGCGCTGCAATGTTGCTTAAGCCACCAGTATCACAAGAACCACCATACTGTCCTGAGCTCCTTCACCACAAAGGGTAAAACCGGTTCCTTCTCTTGTATCCGCATATCCAATAAAAGAGTTCCTAAGCATAAGGTGTGCAGAGGAAATGAACTCTCCTGAACACGTTGCATTCCCCATCATGGAATAGGGAAGAAACATTTCCCTGCCCATGTTGGGAAGAGAACTGTGCATGTAACTATCTCAGCATCATGTAGCTTGTCCATAGCACTGTCAGCCTCTTAAAGCACAGCCCTGAAACTACCAATAACCTCAAACCTTATCGCTTGCAGAAAGCAATGCAGGTGGTGACACTGCTGAAGACAGTGACTCTGAGACATGGTCTTTGAAAGTGGCCTTTGTTATTCCAGCCATCCTATCACTGCCACAATACACCAGTGACTACCAGCTGACTGACAGCAGGAGTGTTGCCTCTGTGGGTGGATGTTGTGTCAGACCAACTGCCGAACATCATCCTGTCCTTCTCCACTTGTGCAGCAGCCGCACAAGCTCCTGAGCCAAATGCCCCATCCACAGCAAACCTGTGCGCACAACATGTACCTGGAGTGGTACCCGGCAGACTGGCTTCTGTGATGTCTGACACTGGAAAACAGTGCCCACATCACGAGCAACGAAGCTGTAGCTTTGACCTCCCACCCTCCTAAATCTCACATGCTTGGGAGCTATTTCATAATGCTTAACAAAATGCAGTAAAACTAAATCATAGCAAGCAGGCAAGTGACAGTCAATTCGCTTGGGCAAACCTCTGCAGCTCGAACAGTTGTCGCATAAAATCACAGCAAGCTGGTGAGATGGCCACAGGCACTGATGCTCTGTGGCTTGGCAGCATCACATTCCCAAACCACAGACTGGGAAATGCTGGGCAGTACGTGCTGTGGAGACACAGATCCAGCCAGAGGGGAAGCACGGATGGAATCAAACCTCCTTTAGCACTGTCCTCACCTCATCCTCCCTCAGGAGTTTAATTTGTAGGGAAATGAAGCTCTTGAAACAGACTGCCTTAGGTTCATGGCTAACCGGACAGAAACACACCCATTAGGGAATGAGCAGGATCTGTGTGGGCTTCTGCAGGGAAACACCTCTTCACAGAGGCACAGGAGAGAGATAATCAAAGGCTCACTCCTTGCTTTTTGTTCTTTCAGGAATTCAGTAGCTTGTAACTTTCTTGCTGGTGGAAACCTTACCGCATATGCACGTACCTCTATGATTTGCTTGGCCTCAGCTTCAGCACTGCTGGAAAGGAAGGGAAAGGCAGCAGCACAGAGGAGTGTAGGGGAAGCACCCAAGGTAGAAATGAGGAGCTTGCTTTGTGTTCTCTGAGGGATCAGAGACGTCAACATAGGGATCACAGAGTCGGGTTGTTAACTTCACACCCCAGCAGCTTCTAACAACTGTCTGTCTCATTTTGATCCAGATGGAGGTTCAGAACATTTTCCAGCTAATTCCCCACCATCAATAATTCCCAGGCAGCAACTCTAAAGGGAGAGTGTTTTGCCCAAAACAAACAAAGCAGAAATGTGACAAAATTCATTCCAAGTCAGAGCATTTCCAAAGGTCCCAAAGCATCTCATAAATAAATGAAAGTTTCAGGTTTGGACCAAGCTTTTAGCCTAATTTGCTTTGTAGGTTGTACAAAGCAGTAGTACATACAACACAAGAGTGTGTTTGCTGCAATAGATATTGCCCCACATTTAACTTACACACCAGTCACCTTGATGTGAGCTGTGGGTGACATTCGAAGTGGCACATTGCTGTGTTCTCTCCCGTGCATCACTGAACAGCAGCAACCAGTGCCTGAGGAAAGCACACAGCACTCTGATTGCCTGAACTTTTGAACTGTGAGTACTTCACCTCCATCACTAGTCAGGACAGAGGAAAAAGAAAAGGCAGCATCAGCTAAAATAAAGATGCAAATGCAGCCATGTAAAGTGCTGTATGTGATGGCATTACCCTGAAAATGCCTGAGCAGAAAATTCCCCTTGTTTGACAGTGTACTTCCCTGGAGGGCTGTGGCGAGCCACGTGCAGCCCAGGGCTCTGTCGCAGAGGTGATGAGAAATGATAGGGCAGTAGCTCCGCTGTAATGTCCTCAACTCCTGCCAAGCAGAGGATGCCAAATTGCTACTGCAAATAGCCCATTTTGAAGCCTTAAAGACCTGGAAATGAGAGGCACTTTCCTGAAAGATCGGTCTCTGGTTGGGTTTCTTTCCCAGCACCAAACCTGCTCTGCCTGCAGGTCTGGCTGCTGCCTACACAAACAGGAATGGGCCTCGTGGGACCCTATTTCATTTGCAGAGCTGCACATGCTTGCCTTTGCCTGTCAATCAGTACATCCAAATGTCCACGCAGGCAGGGTTTTCTCACACCCTAATGCAGCTCCTTGCCTAGCTGCCTGCAGCCTGGCTAATTCTTATGCACAGGATTGCAAACTAGATCTTCTTTTGGCTCACATGTGAAAATATTAGCACCGAACAGGGTGTTACAGGGATTCAGATCCATACAAGGACATGCTTTCAGCTCCTGGGGTGCTGGTATCATAGTCTGGGGTCACATCTGACTCTCCCAGTGAAGCATGTAAACTAGTGTGTCAATCTAATTACACTGGCTTATTAGGATTAGCAGACAGCAATCCTCTCTGCACTGACACAAAAGTTCCTGCTTCCCATTTGTTTCTTTTCACATGCTGCTCCCAGCTCAGACAGCAACATGCAAGTGAGGATTAAGGGTCCAAAGGGATGCTGATGCTCCCTGCTGTGTCACGGGACTCACCTGCATGGAATGAAGCAGTTTCCCTCAAAGAAGTTGTCCTTCCCCGCAGATGCTGTGCTGGCTCCCGACATTTTGCAGCCCAGGAGCTAACAGCATTCCCCTGCACAGGGCTGTGTGTGTGCCCTACAGAGAGCAAACAGCTCCTGCAGTTTGATGTGCTATATCGGGGGCCTTGCCTGAGGATTCAGCTGATAATCAAAAATCCTGTGGGGCTCATGTGCAGCATCGCTCACTGGAGGAAAGCAACAGCAGCCCGGGTAAATGAACCTGGAGCTCAACCCTGAGCTGCAGGCAGGCAAAGTTAGAACTGTTATCAAAGCTTTTGAGCACCGCTTCTGAAACTGTGCTCTAACTGGCTAAATCATGTGAACAGGGCTTGTTTCATCCAGGCTTTCCTGCATATGAATTTGACACGCAGAAACATGTCTTTTCTCAGAGCACTAAAAGGCCCTAACGTTCAGAACTGATCTCTGGCACACTGTAATTGGGCTCCCTCCTTCCAAGGTGACACTCTCCCTTCCCACTAAGGACTCTTAGCAGAACGATGCAGACGTCTCGCGGGTTTCCTAGAAACCTGCCTCCAGCAGCACAATCCTCACAATCATGTTCTCCATTAGCTGTTCTCAGCCACAGGATAAGATGTCCTGCCCCTGCGTGCTGGCTGTTACAGACAGCAGCTGTGGCCATCTATGGAAATTCTAGGCACTTCCCAACAACTCACAGAGCAAGCCTGGGGAGAGGTGGGTTTTCCTGGAGCAAGAGAAAAGCAAACACTGGTGTGTGTGTGTGTATGTGAAGAGCTGCGTTTGTTGAGTTTGTCAAGAAAGTAATGTTTGGATTGAAGAAAGCCAAACAGATGTAGCAGAGCTCTGCCAGGGGAGGACAGCTCTGTTACCCAGCTTATGCCTTCCTTAAAACCTCCCTATGGCTGGGCTGGGGCCAGCTCCCCTCCTGCTGCCCCTTGCAGAGTCCCAAGCGGCTCTCTGTCCCATGTCTGCCCAGGGCACACAGTCCTCCCCTGTCTCCCACCAGCCATGCTTGCTGCCTGTGAACTTCACCTCATTTCAGCTGTGGTTTGTTCATAACCCTTTAGGAGCCCCGGCCCCCTGCCCATCCCGACTCACATCCTCATTATCATGACTGCAATCAGAAGTTATCTGACCACTACCTGTGCCATTTTCAGTCCAGACCAATGGCATCACCTCACAGTGACAGCCACAAACACAGACTGGACATACCTGGTCACAGCTTCCTTCATTTTCGACTTGCTTATCCTGAAAACGTGGATGCAGTTTACGCTTTTAATCACTTCTTTGTTAAGTACAAACAATCTTACACTAATAGTTATTCCCCCTGGCATCTCAGAATGAATGTAAGGGGAAGCTGAAAGATCAGGCTGAAAAAAGGATGACTGGACAGGGTGCTGGGACATCTAGTCTAGGTCATGCTTGCCTAGAAAGGTTAGACCAGATGATCCTTGATGTCCCTTCCAACCTGGTATTCTATGATGCTATGATTAAACACCTTGCTTGGAACCCTAAATATAGTTTGGTTACAAATGCTGCTGTGATGCCATATAGCTCTAACCTGCATTTCCCAGCTGGATAAGACCTTTGCCATGCAATTTGGTACCTTCCTGCAAAGGATACAGGGTGCCTACAGCATCCTGTGCTCGCTGGGAAACACCTCTCAGAGACATGCACAAGTTGTCCACCTTGCAACTAGCCATGGGGCAAGTGCCAACATGACCCAGAGACCCTGAGCAGGTACCCAAACGTTCTGCATCACTGTGCAATGGTTTTGAGTAAGAAACATGGCACTCGCCACAAATACCCAGGTCTATCCCCCACCGCAACAGAAGAACTGCTTTAGCAATCACACTTTTCTAGTCACGTCTCAAGCTACAATAAAATTACAAGCCAGTGAAGTTTTTGGACAGTTTTGGTGAATAATCACAATTAATTTTGATTTATGAAACATTTGGCTAAAACCCACACCCCACTACTGAATTTTTGAAGAATTTGCAAATCTTCAGGGGTTTCAGTAAAGCTTACACAAATATCAACATAAACAGGCAGACTGCACATTTGTAAGTGGAGAAATACAACATTTTTATTCTGCCCCTCATGTTTGATCTAAATCAGCAGGAGGTTACAGCTTGCATGGCTTGTCCTTGGTCTGCTTTCTTATAGATAAAGTTTTCCTCAAGAATTCTGTACACCCCTAAGGGACTCCAGGTTACACTTTTGGTGACATTAACAACGGTAAAGCTGGGAATTGGCCAAAACCTCTGCTCACACTGAAGTTCCAAGCTTTTCGCATCTACAGTGTCAAATATTTGCAGTTGCAAAAGTCCAAGTGCTTCATAGTGTCCATTCCAATCATCAAATACCCAGAAAGTCACCCTGGAAGAGCTGGCGATAAAGGTTGGAAGATTACCAAGGCTGAGAGTGAAAAGCTGGAAACTATTTTCTGTTTTACCCTTTTGGATTGTTGTTGAACATTTAGAAGCTTCAAAGCACTGCAGCCTGCTGCTCTGCAAAGCTCAGGTCTCTAATCAGCTCTCTTATGGTGGGATTTCAGGGCTCTGTGAGGATGTGCTGTGGTTTGAGTGGCACACAGTACCTGTACCCAAGGGCAGGAAATAAGCACACATGTATACTAATGTAACACACTGTAGAATCTACTTTCCTCCATCTGTTTTTCTTTATTCCAAGCCTCCAACCTGGGTCTGCCTACAGCATTCCAGGCAGGAGCTGTATGCCTGTGGGAAGCAATCAGGGACATATACAGCTTATTTTAATTTAATCAGTGCTATGCACTCTTAAGACCAGGTATTCGAGATCCCTCTGCCTCACTGCCAGGAGCTGAATTTATAGGGAAGCAAGCAGGAAACAAAGCAAATGATGAGGGAAGTAATTTGGAGTTAGTGACTGCACAGGAGCTAAATTAATTCTGGCTGAAAGCTGGGCAGTGGGGAATAGAAGCAGTCACAAATCCCTCCAAGCAAACCCCACAGCTGTGCGAGCTCTGGCCCAGGGCTACTGAGGACACGGGCAACAGGGTGCAAACTCCATGCCACCCACCTCGGGCATGTCCCAGCACGTGGCTGGGGTGGGTGTTTGGCTGCTGTGATTCTGAGCAGCCTCCCAAGCACCTCATTGGACTTTAGAGACCAAAGAGTTTCACGCCAAGTGGCACATTTGGACAAACACTAGTGACCACAGTGCTTCCAAACTGCTGCTGATTGAGTGCGTACACCAAAAGCGTGTCATTGCAGAGTGCTGCTGTGCGGACCCCTTACAAAGACAATTCCCCAAAGAAAGCTGCCTGTCAAAGCCTCAGGTTTCAGTGCAGGCAGCCAAAACCAGACCTGACCTGTCAAACTGCATCAGGCGACAATCAGACAGGACTAGGGAGAGAAAATAAGATGTCAGTGCTGTGCTCCGGGCTCTCGAGCTCAGCCAGGAGAAAACAAACCAGCCATTCCTTCCACTGCCTCAAGCACCTGCAGGCTCAGGTCTGCGACCAGGAGGAAGATGCTCTGCTTGCTCTAGAAGGGAAATACGTATGGAACTGAGATCTTCTAACAACAAAATACCCATGACACAGGGCTGTATGGTCCGAGTCTTTAGGGGACACACATTTGTTCTCAACAGTGGCAGACTGATGAGTTTCTTTGAGAAGCAGAAGCAAGAGAAGGGCAACTTTCAAAGTTTTTCTTTCTGCCAAACCTGAACAGATTTTTGAGGGATAAAGGTGAGTCTGCAGCTCCTCCTGGATGAATTTCAAAGGCCTATCAAGAATAAAGCTGCTCTAAACAGCTTGCAAAGAGTTGCTTTGCAATGGTACATACTGGGCAAATAAAAATCAAGGGAGATACCCTGCCCAAATCCAGCATTTCCATCCTGCAGCTGTAGGGCTAGGGCTGAACATTCCTTGAAACCCCCTTGAACCACTTTTTCTTCATCTGAGTAGAGAAGCAGATTTTTCCAGTGCAGGGAATTGAAAGGGCTCAGCCATGACATTGGGAGCTCAGGTCAGTCAGATATTCTTCTGAGGACTGACGAGCCCAGCAATGGTGAGTGGTTTCCTGGTAAGTAACCACTTGGAAATACAGCTGGTCAGACACAAAACCTGATGCTTTTGGACAATAAGCCATTTCAAAGCAAACTTTCCTTCCAAACAACGTCTAGAAGTCAGTCATTATAAAAATGGCACAACTGCTGTTGTGCCAATTCCTGCTGTTAGCCCTTGCAAAATCAAACAACTGTGCCAGGCTCCTCTTGACGGTTTAGGTTTGGATCAAAATCTGGTTACTGTCATTCAACAGGCTCAGATTCCCAGCCAAAAACAGTTCTGCTTTCTGCTGGTGTGGTCAGGGGAAGAGCTGGGGCCTGCAGCTCTAAAGCCAGCAAGACACAGGTACTGAGAAATATCTGAGTTATGTTTCCTTTTCACTGGGGGGAGGAGGGAGGCGTTCTATAGAGAAAAGAAATAATCCCTTATTCCTTGATTTCTCTTTTCGACTGGAATTGAATTTGCCCACACATGGCAGCGTCCCTGTCCCCACTGCACACTGCCACAGAGGGAGGGAAAGCCGTCAAAACAGGAATTTCCCCCTGCTTTAGCAACCTGCGAATCCGAACGTTTCCATGACAAATCTGGAAATGACTGATTCTAGCCACAAATTTGGCCATGATTGGCTGCAGACTGTAAAAACACATGAAAAACATCTCTATTTCTGCAGCTAGTTGAAACCAGAGATGTGTCTGTGTGTGCGTTATCTGCTGTGCTGGCTCTCTGCCTTTTAGTGTTGTGGGTTTGGGTTTTTTTCCCCCCTAACTCATTTATTGTTTTATTGCTTATGTTTGCCGGAGGATATACAAGCAACTTGAAATTCTTAATCTTGTATCTAAGTGCTAACTGCTAACATACTAGAGAGATGACCAAGCACTCCTCTCAGCTTTGCTGGTGTTTAGTCCATACTGAGCTCTCAGCGTTTCTTCCTGTTCCTGGTGCTCCAAAGTCCTTACGCCTTCAGGATTTAAGGTGGCAGTAATCCTCAAGACAGGTTTAACTACAGCAGGTTGCTCAGGACTGTGTTTTGAGTATTTCCGAGGATGAAGGCTCCACAGACCTTCTGGGCAGCCTGCTCAGCGTTCAGTCATCCTCACAGTAAAATCCTTTTCTTATACTTAAGCTGAATTTCTTGTATTTTGATTTGTGCCCACTGTCCCTTGTCCTGTCAGGGGACACCACTAAGAAGAGCCTGGCTCCATCACCTCTCCTACCCCCCCATCAGGTATTTTTACACTCTCATCAGATCCCTTGCCCCTCCTCTGTGCACGCTGGACAGTCCCTTCTCTCTCAGCTTCTCCCCATATGTCAGATGCTCCAATTGCTTAGTATTCCCTGAGTGCTGGAAAAGGCAGACAAGAAGAATCCTAACAGTGAATGAAGTTAAACTGCCATCAGTTGAAGAGATCAGAGGACATAATATGTATATATACATATATATGTATAATATGTATAATAACGTGCACAAATGATCTGCGGAACTGCCTTGAGCCACTACCAAAGCAAACAGCACAAATCTCATGGACTATCCAGGGACACCCGAGCAAACAGGGAAAACTCCTGCAGCTTTATCAATAGGATTGTAAACCTCAGAAGTAGAAATCTCCATCCCACAGGACAGGGCAAGCGGCTCATAACCTGCCTAGACAAAATGCCCAGTTACACTGGATTAAGTTTTCACATTCAAGCTAAATGAATGATATTCTCCTCCACAAACCCACAACACTGTCCACATCACAACACTGTCTAAATCCAAAGACAAGGTCTCTCATCTCTCACTTGGACCATTGCTTTCTACTTTAAGGCAATTTCTGCGCTTCTCCTGCCTTTATTCAGGCTCCCCATTTTCATTAAAACATGGAATCAAATCCTGTACTCTTGAACAGTGCTACAATATATTCTCTAGCATTGCTGCTCACAGCTGAAATATCCACCAGCCACCGTTCTCACTGCCAGCTCCCCAGACCCAGCCAGCGGAGCCATGCCCGGCACTGGGGCTGGAAGGGTTCAACATGGGCCACTCTGCTGGGATCCATCACATGCGCACTGATATTAACTCTGGGAGCTCCTCACTTGAGATGTAACCTGCTTTCTTTTCCTTACTCTTAAAACAATAGACATTGCTTTTAGTTGATTACACCAAAGGTACATAGCTCCAGAAACCTGTGTGAGCTGCTTAGCTAGAAAAGACTACACAAATTGTCTTCAAACTACTGGGAAGAGCACATATTCGCTGAGATAGCAGTGTAGTTGCAGAGATGTGGATCTAGCCCTGTTATAACCATCTCTTCAAGCCCTTATTTTAGCAGCAATATTTACTTCCTACATAAATCCTGAACTATTCAAATAAACACAGAGATAAATATAATAAATTATTATAGTAGATGATAATCTAATAAATAAACAGATAATAAACACTTTGCTCAATAACTGATACACAGCGACATCAAAGGGAGCAGTTACACCCAGGCACCATTAGCAAGGTGCCCTCTGGCCAAGATGGTGACTCGCATGGTGGGCTGCATCAACAGTCACACAGCCAAAGCTGGGATGCATGAACCTTCCCCTCAGAACACAGCAGAGTGCTGTGGTCACTTTTGGGCTGCCCAGTACAAAGCAGGCATGGATACGCTTAGGCATGGTCCAGCAGAGGCCACCAGTATGGTCAGGGGCTGGAGGAGATGCTTAGGGAACAGGTGAGCAGCACTAAGGAACCCATTATGCGATGGTAATTGACTTCTACTCACTATTTAGCTCAGACAAAGAACAATTTCACATTGTATTCAAGTACATCTCAGTGTTTCATTGCAGACAAAGTGAAATGTTCACAGCCAAAGTAAAATACACCAAGCAGCCCAGAGGCACATGCAGCAAACATGCCTCTGTCACTCATGTTTGGAGATCCGGGGCATTCTCTGGGCATCAGTATAGAGGAACATCTGCAACTGACTGAAGAGAGTGAAAACCAGCAGTATTGTTGTTTTCTGCCAGGTAAATAGCGACTGAAAGGTGAGAAATTCTGCACTGCCTTTGAAAATAGCCAACAAAAGTAATTTCTTCCAACTTTCCAACTGGGTACCCTACTAACCAGTAACAAAGCATGGATAACACATCAGAGCCAAGAGGACACAACTCAGGGAACACGACTCCTGATAAATATAGGTGAACCTATATGTATCTGCCAGAAGGCAACAGCAAGAGTGAAGCCCACTGTAAATATTCAAATGTGTGACCAGATGCTGGGTCTTTACTGCTCGTGAACTCCCAACAAAAAGCAATTTCCTCCTTCCACTGGAGAGTTGAGCCAAGTGCAAGACCACAAAGTGATAGAGAGCAGATGCATTCAGCACAAAATTATCCACATTGAGTGGAAATCAGCTCCAGCTCGCAGGTTTCTGGCAGGTGGAGAAGACCCCCCACACACACTTGATGTCTCCACAGCCACCATGCGCAGCACGCTGTGCTCAGCTCTCCTGTGCTTCCCAGTGCCTAAACACCACTCACATGGCTTTAGGTGTGACTTGGTGCCTGGACAACTGTACAGTTACACTTGCATTGTAAATAATACCATATCCATCCCAGGCAATCACACAGTTACGGCTGCATCACAACAACACAGGAAGGTGAGCTGTAAACCATGTGCACACACTCTAATAGAAAATTTACGCTACCTGTCTTGGACCAGGAACATCGAATTTGACACTGACATTTGCCACAATCAAATCCCCTGTATACCCCTTCCCCATTTTTACTTAGAGGGATTACTTGATATTTGATATTTCCAAAGATAATTTTTAATTGAAGTTGATAGAAAATCCACACAGCTTGGATTCAAAAGTATAGATACGAACTGAGCAACAGATCCAGTGGAAACAGAGACCTACTCTGGGAATACCGAGCAACTGTTAAATGCAGAGGCTCTGGCAGGGAATATTCCCAAACAGCAGAAAGACTTGCTGAAGTTCCAGTGTCTTTCTTGTTGCTTTTTAAACAATACTCATGCTGTATGGTACGGACGTGTCCCTGAGAGTGCCTGCAACTTTCTGCTCAGCAGCACCCTGGAATTTCTGAATTAACCCTTGAGCCAATCGAGCAGAGCTCAAGCAAACACTACACACACCAGACCTCCCGAAAAATCAGCATTTCACAGCCAGTGTTTGTGGATTTTAAGGATTCAAATCCCTGGGATAGCTGCTTATTTCCTCATGTTTTCACAAGCTTCTCCTCCTCTCCTTCTTTATGAAAACCTCCTAATTTTTTTCCCCTCTTGATAATCTTTACAAAACACACATCAGCAGCATTGCACACTTGGTGCTGGGTTACTGAATATGCAACACTGACTCTGACAGTACTTTCTGAGAAAGAACCCACAAGGTATTGGGAAGGATTTGCTGTGTATCTACATTTTATTCCCTCCTCGAAGGTTTTATAAAGCATGCGATTTGGAAATAAACAAGTCTCTTCTGCAAGTGCTCTGCATATGGAGCCTGTGAGTTTCTCCTCCTCACACACACACACACGCCTGTATGAAGGATTAGAGTATTTCAGCTGCTTTTCACCCCCCAGACCCCTCCACAGCAATATTCTCATGCCCACATGCCTCCTCCACCACCTCACATCCTACTCTGTGCAAACTGCACCTCACAAACACTGCTGGGTTACTCGCAAGTGGCACATGTTCATTTTCTCCTTCCTTCCCAATACAAATTTCTCTCCCAGCAAATATACAGAAGAGACTGGAAAAGCAAAGCAGGAGGTCTTACCTTTGGATGGTCTTCTTTGTTTCGTTTGTAGAGAGGAGAACGTACCCATTACAGCACCCATTGCAAAAGCTACTTCTGAGTTTTTGAGGAGGATTTATTTTGGCTGGGGTTATTTTTCTAATCCTTCTCACCCCAGCCCTCCGCTGCCAGGGAACACAATCGGTGTGAAATGCCCCCAAGAACAAAAAACAGAGGAAGTCAAGAGAAGAAAGAAAAGAAGCGAGGAGGAGGGAAAAAGCGAAGCACTGCAGCTCAGCGTTCAGCAAGCGTTAAGCTTTGAGGGCTTTTTTTTAAGTCAACACACATGCACTGACTCAGAGCCGGCTGCACTGTTATTATTCAAAACAGCTCCCCATCAAAATTTAAATGCTAGGTAGATTCCCTCAGACCAGAGCTGGCAGCAGATGCATCAAAATATTTACTGGAGCACAGCCACATAAACACACAGGCTAATTCTTCCTCCCGATCCCTTATGGCTCCAACCAGCAGCCGGGAGGTCTAGCGCGGGAGCATCAGCTCGTCTCTTCCAGTGCATACTAAACTGGACTCCTGTAGCCACGCCGAGGGGCTCGGGGGGGAGCCAGGGCTTTGGGCTGGGTACCAAATCAGAATGAATGGGAATCTTCTGAGTAGGAAGCGATAGTGAGGGAGGCATCAAAGCCCCAGCTGCACGGGCTGTGTGCTCCTGCTAATGAGGAGCCTGACAGAAAGGTAGGAAGCAGCAATCTCCAACGGTGCTCCCAGGCACAGGAGTCAGGGGAATCAAGTAAATGCAACAGAACATTTCACCACAATCCTTCTCCTCCATATCCTTCCTCAGGCAGCAGAAGCATGTGCAAGACAGTTGTTAACTTTTTTTTCTGTCAGATACGTATGGGCACATCGGTTTTAAGGATATTAAAAGAACAAACTGTTGAAGTAAAATTCTGCAAGCATCCAGGGGCTGGGAGGAGGTAGGAGAGGTCCCAGCATTTGTCCAGTTCTGTCATATTTCAATCAATCAGCTACACAGCTTGTTATGTTTTCTCAGAAGGTGAGATAGCAAGTGCTCAGGTACAGAAGGAGTTAAACATACCGAGGCAGCCTCAGACCCAGAATTAATTTGCTATTTGCACAGGGTGACTGGGATTAAGGCAGCATCTGCACAAATACTGTATTTGTCTGGAGAAATTCATCCCTGCACCTTATCTCAACAGGTTTCCCCAGCTTCCCTCTAACTTTGCAGTAAGGATCTCATCACACACCAATCCCAGAGGCCCCAGAAGCTGCACTGCATCCGTGTCCCTGGTGGCACAGTCGTTTGTGACCTGCTGCTCACATCATCAGTGATGCTGTCTATGCACGCCCAGGTGGATTTGCACCTCTATCAGCAAACAGCTTTCCATTAGTTGCTAGCTGCAAAAGGTATTATGCAAAGTAATTTATTTTCTTTAATCTTGTTTTACAACTCAAACCACAGCAACTGCACTTCTTCTGAGGAATGCCTGGGCTGAGGTCCTGTTAAAATACTAAGGTCCTGAACTGGAACACAGCAGTTTACAGGCAAGCACAAAGTGCCCAAGACTTGGGGCACATAGTGCTGCCATGCTGTCACCAGTGTGGGAGCCTGGCCTGTGCAACACTCAATGGCCCCCCAAAATTCCTCCCCAAGGCTGGCCACAGCTGTGGTCCCACAGCCCCAGGTTACAGGCCCTGATCCAGAGGGGAGTTGGGCAGACTGAAGGCATCTCCACAAGGCACCGGAAAGCTGTATGAGATTCTTCAGCTCGTCTTCATTTAAATATTTTTTATTTATTTTATGACTATTTTATCTGTGTTTACTCAATAAAATAGTTGATAGGCAACAGCCTGCCTATAGAAAGCCCCCGCACACAGCAGAGGCCAGAGAGTGACCAGGGGCCACAGCAAATGTGCCATCAAGTAATGGCACCTGTACAACACTACAGTTGCCAAGATGAGAAACGAGAGCTGAGGACCTGCCTGGAAATGTCATTTCTCGTACAAACAGAGAGCAGAGAGAGATGGTGGAGCTCCCATTCATCAGGCGACGCCTGTTCTCCCGTTGCCCCTGCAGCGATACATCACTACCCTGGCTGGACGCTGTTGCCATGACAGAGCCTCCACAGGTCTTGGGGCAGGAGCTGTGCTCCTACAACTGAGTGGTCATCCCTGTATGAGGCCTTCACTGGTGGGTGAGGGTTGTGGTGGTCCTGCCTCCCTGCAGCAGGAGAGAGGTCTCAGTGCTGTATCTGGACTCCTCTATCTGCATCAATGCAACCGAAAGCATCTTACCACCAAAAGCAATAGCTGCCAGAGTGACACTGCTCTCCCATCCCCTGCTCTAAGGCATAAGGTCTCCAAGATGTCAAAAATGGAATCCTCCTCAATCTGGGCGAAGCTGTCACTAGCAGAAGTCAATGAGCTACTGTTCCTGTCACACTGTCCACTCACAGAACCACATGTCCATTAACTTATGCACTGGGAAAAGCAGTGCTGTACACTGAAGAACTTAAAGAACTGCTTGGATTATCATCAAATCACTTGGGTTGGAAAAGACCTTTAAAATTGTCAAGTCCAGTTGTTAACCCAGCACTGCAAAGGCCACCACTAAACCATGTCCTTCAGTGACATGTCTTTGCTTCTTAAATACCTCCAGGGAGGGTGACTTCACCAGTGCCCTGTGCCAGTGTTTGACAACCCTTCCAGTGAAGACATTTTCCCCAATATCCAGTCTAAACCTCCCCTGACACAACTTGAGGCCATTTCCCCTTGTCCCAGTGCTTGTTACTTGGGAGAAGAGACCAATCCCACCTCACTACAACCTCTTTTCAGCAAAAGGCACCTAGAAAGAAGCTGACTTTAGGATTCCTCCTGACACCAGCTGGATCTCAGCCATGCAGAAAGATCTCGGCCTGGGAGTGACAGATTAGGTTCCCCATATGGTGAGATACTCCAGAAAAAAGTAACTTAGGATGAGAAAATTGCACCCCCAATGCTGCACTGCTGTTTACTTCAAACGGTGGTACATGGAGGTGGAGGGCAATGGGTGTTCGTTTTAATTTGAAACCTGAAACAAAAATAGATTTGTCTTGGCTGGAAACCAGTATTGACAGATCCACATGAAATCATGGGAATAAACGGTTACATGGGGTTTTGTTTGTATGACTAAAACATGTAAGAATGGGAACAAGAGAAGGGATCATGTCTGTGCTGGGCAGACAAGCACAGAATCCCACATCACCAGTTCAAACGCAGCCACTTTCTCTCACAGCCAAAACCCAAGACCTCAGAGGAACAGCAGCATCAGAACCACTAATGAATCAGGGTATTTGCCATAGCAGGCCAGAGATGACCATCCAAATTTATCAATCTATGAGATAATAGTTGAGAACAAGTGCTGATGGTCATGCTCTGAGGAGATAAATATTTTTCAGACTATTTCCTTTAGAGGTAAGATAAAGGCTGAGCTCTGATGGTGATGGACAAATGCACAGTTATAGCTGTGTGGGTACCTGAGCCAGAAATCCTAGGTAAGAACTGTTATCAGAGAATTGAAAGCACCTTGGGGGAAGAAGATATCATGTTATGCCAAACCTGACTGCATCTGCAGTACTGATTTGCAGTGCCCGTAGTTCCCAGTACAGTGAGACCCACAGCTGTTCTCCAGAATCTCTCTCACAGCATGACTTGCACACAGCTCTGGAGCAGTTGCACTGCTGAAGGTATGTACTGCTTCATGCTGCCTGTGCCGTGCCTAAACCCACACAGTGTCCCACAGAAAGTCCACCCAACAGGAGCTGTGTGACTGCCTAAGGAGGAGAGAGTCCTCCATGGGAAAGGGCCGTGAGTGCTTCACACAGGCGACAGGCAGACACATCAGGGTACAGTGAGGTGTTGCACAAGTACAGCAACACACGGCACATGTCCTGGGGGTGGCCTTTGCCCCAGCTGAAGCCTTTGCACACACTGGGCCAAGCACTCCATGCTGTGTGCTGACCTCCTGAGCTAGAGCAGCAGGACAGAGACATGTCCCCACAAGTCACCCCATAGATCATTCATCCTTTTACCACTACTATATTCCATATTACAATAAATTGTCTGTTGACTAACAAAACCATGACATAATACTATTCATTGACCCTCTGCCAGATTTTTTCCCACCTCTTAACTCTACACAGTTGCTTTTAATAAGCTTCTGGGAGACTTTGAAACATCAGAATAAAGTAGACAGACACTGGCAGTGATGTAGAAGTGGTGATTGGATGTGGCCAGAAGGTTTGGTGAGAATTAGTTCATTATTTTTAATAAATGCAACTACAACATCTTCAATTAGGGATTCATATGAGCAGCTTTCTGATAGCAGTACAGGATGGAAATCTCCTGGGAGCAAGGTCACAGGGACTGCTACAGCTCTGCTGCCTGACACAGGATCACATTCTCTTCCCACTAAAGACAACTGCGGTGAACTAGACCCAGATCTTACTTGTGTTATATCTGTCCTGAACTATGCATTTGGGTATTTTTGTGGCTATATAAAGGAAAGCAGAGGGGGAGACTTTGTTTTCATTGTGCAGAGATGCGGACTGTTGCCAGAAGAAAACATCCTCCCCAACCACAGCACCAAGAGATGTAATCTCTGGTTTATCAGCCATCCTCTCCTACAAGGCAAAGCTGGCAGCATCCATCTGCAAGAGTGGTAAGAACGCCTCAGTCATACCCAGATTTTAGAATTATGGCATTGGCGAAATTCATTCTGATGTATTTTTTTGTCTCCCAAAGTACAGTAATGAACATTTGCGTAACAGGAACAGAAATAAAACCTGAACACTGCCTGTTTATAGCAAGCCCTTGTCATTCACTCTGTATCTATCAGCTTTGAGTGCTTCAAGGTAAGCTCTGCTTTAAAAAGCCTGAAGAGAGCTGGAATTGACCAATTCCCTTTCCATTCCTGGTATTTTAGGAATAGGACCTAGTCAGCATTGGCCTACATGCTTTAGACTAAAGGAATTGCATTTTTCCTATTCCAGTAATTAATACTTGTTCTGGGGAGGCATTTTACATTTACCCACTCACTTCAAGGCAGAAGGGACTTTCTGTTCACCTGAGAAGCTATTGGTTTGCTTCAGTTTGAGTGTAAGCAGAGTCCCTCAGACAAGCCACTGAGAGCATGCAAGGAGTAGACAGGGAGCTGGGATGATGCACCATGAGCGCTGACTCCTGCTTCTAGCTCTGCCGTCTTAGATAGAGCCTGGTCAGATGTTCACAACTAGATCTGCCAGCACCAGCCCAAATACTGCTCAGTGCTCTGGCACAAACCTGCCTCTAGCCATGGCTGTTCCCAGCAGCACAATTGTGATATTCTGGGCACGGGTTACTCCATGAGGGATGGCAGCCGAGGGGAGCAGCAGACAGGGATTGCACATTGGTTGCACAGGCATGATATGGCAGGCCCCTTGCAGAAGCTGCCCATGCATCATGAAAGCTGCCCACATGCTTCTGCCCTCTCTTTCAGCTCTCTGATTTTTAAAGCAGTTCATGAGACACTGAGACTTGGCTATCCAGAGGAAAAAAATAAAAATCAAAAGCAAGAAGGAAAATGTTCCTTTTCTAAGAGAATGAAATGAGAGTTTCTGTTGCTTAGCAAATCTTTAACCAATTGGTGTCCTCAGCTGTCTGTGCCAGATCATACTCTGCCAAGTGCTTTGCCTGACCCTAAGCCCAAGGCCCTGCAGAAGACCTGGCAGGAGCCAGTCTGAGCCATGACCTGTGATGGCCAAAGTCACTGCTTGCTTGTGTGAGGGCTGCAGGGAGCACCTGCACCTTCCTCACGACACCAGAGCACTCCAAGCATTCCCCAGCACCACTGAAAGACTCATCCTTCAGGTCATCTCAGTGCTGAAGCTCCAGGCAGCAGCACTCCACACAGTCACAGGCCAACTAAGGAACACCAAGGCCAAAAACATGGTAGGAAATGAATAAAAATAGCTCCAGCTGGACTCTGAAAAGAAACAGAAAAGATCATCACCATCACAACCACACGCATAGAGCCTGGGACGCTGACACACATCCACAGTGCATCTCCCCCAGCTGAACCCGCAGGACCCTGGGGAGCAGAAGAAAGGCAAGCACACCATTTCTGTTGCAGAAGTAGCCATCATTTTTCTTTTCCTTCATTCTCTGCTATTATTAAAAATCATTCTTTACCTAGACTGCTAAGGTTTGAATCACACTAACCAATACATTTAAGGTGTGTTTCTTTACTGTAAATACACACTATTAACTTAGTGAAATTATCCCAGTTCGAAGCAGGAAGGGAGAGGCTAAGAAAGGTTCCCCTGCCAAGCAAACAGCCACTGCAGAGACCTACAGGGATAAACTGAAGCAACATCTGGAAACCAGCTTGACCACAGAGAGATCAAGATGAAGCAGGTTTTTTTGTCAGTCTATACCTGAAAAAACTGTTTGGGGGTCTTTCTGAGCCACCGTCTACCTTTTTCATCCATGTAAGGACACAATAAGTCTTCCTACTCCAAATTTTCACAGCCAGTTCCCCACATCTGTATTTCTTTTCTCAACATCAATTTTTTGGAAATGCTTCTTCTCAAAAAGCAACCACCACACTCAACAGCCGAATTCCATCCTTCTTTTCTCACTCACAAGCCATTATAATAAACGGGCTGTTTTCAAAGACATCTTTTGCTCTCTGTAAGGACAAGGAAGCAGAACAGGAACTATTAAAAGATTCATTACTGCATCTCTACAGGCCCAAAGCAAATTCTCATGCTAGCTAGCTTTGCCAAATCTCAAAAGCAAGAGGTCCTCACTTCCACCTTGATGGAGTTTTTCATGACATGAAAGCCAGTGAATAGTAATGCTGAGAGATCAGATGGAACAGATGAGGGTTAAAGCTTTGGGATAACCTAGATTTTCATGCAAATAAGGCAGTGACAATATTGAGGTGCTGGAAAGCCACTTGCTTTCCAGTCTATAGCCAACACAGCTCTGCAAAACCAAAGAAAATAAATGCAATGGCCACTTAATGCCACCAAACAGGGAATAAAAAGCCAGGCAATGAGGTCTGAGCAATAAGGAGTGCTCCTGCTCCTTAACATCCTGAGAAGGAGAGCAGAGCTGGCGTTTTACATCCTATTATTCAGAACAAGCAGTCAAGCATCAGTTTCCTGAAATCCAGATCAGATGTGTCTGCTCTGGTCCAGCCTTATTCCTGCAAATACCAAACCAAATCACCACTGCAGCTGCACATAGGCATGCATGGACTACACGTCTGTGCACATAAAGAAAAGAAAAAAGAACAAGGTATTGTTCATCCTATATGAGGCACCATCTGAGAGCTGAAAATAAAACTACATTATTGTCTGCTGGTTCTTCTTCATATAGTAATAAAACTGGCCAGAACTCCACAGAGTAGACCTAATGCCTGCCCTAAGGATGTCACACTCAAAACCAGATAGCTAAGAGCTCAGGAAGGGAATGCTTCACATTTCTAGCGACAACCGCAGCAAAACATAGGTAGACACTGGTTTATATCTCTGGTTGGAGAATGTCTTCTGTAAACTGGGGGAGACTGCTTCCAGCCAAAAACTTGGAAGAATAGGAGATAGATGAAACCTGGGCAAAGCACTCACCTGAAGAATGACATGGAGAAATGCCTGATGGCAGAGAGGAGGGATGAGATGGGAGCACGGAGCAGGGCCATGAGGCACACTGCTGCCGGAGGGAGGGAGCAGATGCTGACAGATGGGCAGCAGGACACAGTGCTGAGCCGTGTGAAGGTGACAAGAAGAAGCTGCAGATAAGCAGAAGGTGAGAGAGCCAGAAGATGATCAGAAAAGACTGATGGTACTACTGTGACAAAATAAAAAGGAAGGTGGTGAACAACAGTGATGTCAACCCACCTGGAGATGAGCAGGAGAAGCAGGAGTAGCAAACAGCTGTGCTGCTCCCCAAAACACAAGGCTTTGGCAAGGAAACTGTCAGTAAATATGGGGTTTAATAATTGGGAAACAGAAAAACTGGAAGAATTTCCTAAAAACATCCATCTGGGAAGGGAAGGAGGACAGGGATCAGTCCTGAAACCAGGCTGTGGAGTTGGGGCGCTCAGAGGAGCAGCATGTCTGGCACGGCCGAGGACACCTGGGAGCAGGCTGTGCACAGAGGAATCCAGAGCTGCAACCTTTTGTTCTCAGGATGTCATTACAGTAATGCCCACTGATGGAAAGCTCACATTTCAGTAATGAAAACCATCTATTACCCCATGAAATCTGTTTGAACATTGTGTCAAGAGAAGTCTCGCCTTTCAAAACTACCAAGTCCATACATGAGAAATTTGAAGATGGTCTGAAGTAGAAAACCTTGAGGAATATTAGCCAGCACCATTAGGGCACAGAAGTGCAGGATACCACCACTGCACTGTAAGAACTGCACCAAAAAGAGTCAGTCATTTAAATAGTATACGGATGTAAATGTAATGGGTGAAGACATCTTTCACAAACAGAATGAGGGGATGGCTTTCATAGGGAATTTTGGCAGCCAGTGGTAACAGAAGCTCTCAAAAGCCTTTTCCCTTTGCAAGTAGAGAGTTTGGGGCAGAGATCCTGCATCACACTGTGTCCTACAAAGACTGAATGAGACTGGCCTGCCTAAGGGGAATATGGTAACTTGGCTGCCAAGTAGGCATTTAATCCTGGTCCCTGTGATGGCACTGACAGCAGTGATGGCAAAATTCACAAAACAGGCATTTCACTGCTAAAAGCACTGCAGAGAACGTGAAGCAGCCAACACCAGGTAACAGGTACATGCACAAACCCAAAGGTCTGTAAATCATCTTCTTATACCTTAATACATGAGCATTTCTGTCACATCCTCAGCCTCAATGAACATTACAGAGGAAGTGTACAGGTAAGTTCACAGGCTCAGTGACACATATTACAATCAAACACAGAAAAATATCCTAGGAAAACATGTCCTGGCTGTGTGCATGGTGAGAGGGACATGTCTCCCAACACTGGGACAGGCAGTGCCAGAGCATGGCATGTACTTGCACCCTCACTCATCCACCCATTGTCAGGTCGGCATCATTTGAATGACAAAGCAAGCAGGCTGGGTGACAGACAGGAGTTCCATGGTGGCTTGTTCCCAGAAGCATTAAAGAGAATATGACAAAACTGTACAAAGAATGTGAACAATTAATGTCAATCCAGGCTAACAGCCAGTTTCCTTTCTGCCTTGTGCTAATGGTCAGAGAGGCCTCACTGAGGAAGAAAAGCAATCCTTAATTATTCAGCATTGCCAGGAACGACTGACAAATTGACTGCCAACAATTCTGCAGCCAGTGAGTTCGGTGTAGGAAGGAGAAGAGGGTAGAGAAGCCATTTAGATGATCTTGGAGCTCTCCTTTTTTTTGCTTTAATGCACTCTAAAGAAATGTGCCAAACTAACCATGTATAATCCAGGTCATTGAACAGATGCACATACTGCTGGGTAATTAATGTGGAATGTTAACCAGCTATTTTTGTTTCACATTTCATTTCTCACCATAGGGTCTTGTAAAAGAGAACAAGAGCAGCCATTAGGCACCCCTGGGGCAAGTTCAGCTTGTGTCAAGTTAAATCACATCTGGCAAAAAATACGCTTAGTAAGAGGATATTCTATTTGTTCATAGAATCATAGCATCATTTAGATTGGAAGAGACCTTTAAGATCATCAAGTCCAACTCTTAACCCAGCACTGCAAAGGCCACCACTAAACCATGTCCCTCAGTGTCACACCTACAGACCTTCAAATACCGCCAGGGATGGTGATGCCACCACTGCCCTGTGCAGCCTGTTCAGTGCCTGACAACCCTTTTGGTAAAGACATTTTTCCCAATATCCAGTCTAAACCTCCCCTGGCACAGCTTGAGGCCATTGCCTCTTGTCCTATTGCTTGTTCCTTTGCAGAAGAGACCGACCCCACCTCATTACAACCTTCTGTCAGGCAGTTGTAGGGAGCGATAAGGTCCCCCTTGAGCCTTCTCTTCTCCAGATTGAACCCCCCAGGTCCCTCAGCCGTTCCCCATCACACTTGTGCTCCAGGCCCTGCACCAGCTCTGTTGCCCTTCTCTGGCCCCTCTCCAGCACCTCAATGTCTCTCTTGTAGTGAGAACTGAACCCCCAGTTCAGTCCAGAACTGAATACAGGATTTGAGGTGTGGCCTCACCAGTGCCCAGTGCAGTGAGACAGTCACTGACCTGGTCCCACTGGCCACACTGTTTAGTTGGGTATACAAGCTAGGATGCTACTGGCCTTGGCTACCAGGGCAAATACATTGTCCTGTTTCACTCTGAATGTGCTGGGAATTCATGCCAGGCCTGGGTGCTCCCTCTGGCCAGGTCCTGCTAGAAGGTGCTCTAACAAAGTCATATTTATTTGTTTTCTAATCATTAATGGCATCACTCTTGAACTGAAGTGACACACAGCATTCATTGCATCATCTCATTTTCAAAATAAGCATGACTTTCTTAACGGAGATTCATAGAATAGTTAGGGTTGGGAAGGACCTTAAGATCATCCAGTTCCAACCCCCTAATTTTATGTTTATGTTCTATCCTGTAACTTCCCTGCTGGAGAAAATCTGATTGGTTTATTCCACTATAAGGTTTGCTGTTTGAAGCTGGATAAAACAAAGCATCAAAATGGAGCTTAGCTTGTCAAACTTCCTTAAGATAAGGTAAGTGCCAATGCCTCCCAAACTCATAACATCCTACACACCAGCAGCCAGGTTTATGTCTGTCTGAATTTTCCACATTGCAAATGCACATCTTCCGATTCTCTGCCTGTACAACCTGCCTGCAGGAAAATAAGAGTTTGGTTTTGATGCAAAGGTGCCTCTCAGAACGTCAGCATCAGCGTAGCATAGTGCCTGGGAATATTTTGATTCATTGTTAATGTGCATTGAATTACACTACTTTTGTGCAAGACGGAGAAGGCTCTGCTGCAGACTGGACATTAACAGGCTCTGAAGTTAAGATGTGGCACCTGCCCTGAATACCCAACTAAAACCAGATTAAGTCTGATATCTCGCTACAGCTACAGCAATCCCAGACAAAAACAAGCTTAGGAACAAGTAATAGATGTGAGCAGGGCAGTGGTTTACCAGTATCTATGCAAGCAATCATGACGAATCACATCGTCCCTATGGAAACCCTCAAGGTCTGTTACATTTGTTACATGTGCAATCATTACCACCAGCGGTTCATCTACTGAAGCCATTCACCAAATTAAAATGGAGACTAAATTGCACCAGAAAGATCATACTCCAGCTTACATATAGAAGTAAATGTAAATTAAGAGGGATTTGGGGTGACTGAGGAAGAAGCATAATAGTGGGATCTTTAAATTTAAACCTCCTTAAAATGGGACCCATGGGACAAAACAAGGTTTGCTCTGCAGTGGCTTTCATAGGGGAAGAGGAAAAAAATATTCAGGTTGCTCCCAAGTACTTAAAATCACTGACATTTTCAGTGTGTGTTTTCAGGATTCATGCAATCCTGAAATCATGATGGGACCTGAATCCCACCTTCCTTCAACCACAGGAAAACAGCAGTCTTTTCAGGAAAATAGACGAAAAAAAGGTTTGGAAAACCTGTTTCTTAAGTAGCTTGTTTTTCTCTAGATTTAGTTGCATTATTACATGGCAGAACCACATAAAACTACAAAGATAAGATGTGAAAAATACACTGTTAAGATCTCAAAAATCTTGATAGATTTGGAGGTCTCTACATTTTGCAGAGAATCGCCCATTTGGGGGAATAACAGCAGCCTCCTGTAATTTGGGGGAATAACTCCTGTTTTGGGGAATAACTGCAGCCTCCTGTAATGCGTTCCTCTCAGCAGTACCGGTGAGCAGTTCCATCTGTAACTCCATCCTAAATTCGTTTATGTGAGAGAATTCACATTAAGGTCACAGCAGATGAGGAATGCTTCCAATAAAAGGGATATATGCTGTTCCTATAGTGCCGGCCAGTGGACTGAATTATTATTATTATTACAATTACAGAATAACTTCCATCTTGCTGCTGAAGTGCTCCCCACATCACAGCACTGGGACAACTGTTTTCCACTCCTGCCCAATACACCCCAGATACTCTCTGGGGCTATTAACTAATTAAAAATATTCCACTTCAAGAGATACCAAATGCTAGGAGGAGACAGCTCCGAGACAAACTGCGGCACCACTTTCACTTCTGGCAGCATGCTGGTGCAGGCAATAACCCCAACTAAAGCAGGTGGATCCAAAACTCAAATGCAGACGTTCAGGTCAGTATCTATATTACTTTTAATTAACCCAGTCGAGGGTGTCTTCAGAACAGAGGATCAGCTCGTTTTAGGACACAGGGCCTTTCAAGCACAAGCCGAACAGGCTGCACTGATGGAGCAGGGCTTGCTGACAGGGATGTGATGTACCTGCGGTGCCACCAGGGCCACAGCCTCAGCTGGAGACAGAGCCTGCACACTACGGTTCGGGAGGCCACACGCTGCACATACACACAGGAGCCAGTCAAACGTTTCCACACCTCTTGCACAGCCCCCAGGCAGATACATATGGGCAAGAGACAGGCTGAGGGAGCTGGGCTGGGTCAGCCTGGAGAAGAGGAGGCTCCTTAAGGGGAGACCTTAGAGCAGCTCCAGTGCCTAAAGGGGCTCCAGGAAACCTGGAGAGGGGCTTTGGAC
>JANHGB010060787.1:0-28032 GCA_026283785.1 Coracopsis vasa
ATACTTTGCAGGGTTGGAAGGTCCGGCGGCGTTTCGCAGCGGTAGGGAGCGTGGGGTCAGGCCCCGGGATGTGATGAGAGCAGCCGGGTGGCCGTGCGGGCAGCCCGGACCGGGCACGGCGCTTCGGGAAGGGAATGCCAAGCGGAGGTCTGCAGCAGGGCTCCGGCGAAAGGCGCCACAGCGGGCAGGTACAGGTGTGTGGCCTCTGCAGCCCACCGGAGCGGGAGGCTGCTACCCTCTGCATGGAAATCACGGCCAAAGTGATTAACAATAAAGTTGGTGAACTGGGGATGCGTTGTTTTGCTCGTTCTGGAAGCAAGCGATCGTGATAGATGAGGTTGTCTGTGGAACATATTCGAGCTAGGTGCAAGGAAGACTTTGGGGTTATTCGTGTAGGTGAGGGAGTTCCCCTTCATGCCCCTGTGCTGGCTGCTGTTGCATCATTGAAGGACATAAAATCAGGAAGTGAGATCGATCGATTGGCACAGCCAAGTGGCATCGATGACTTGTCCTGTAGCACACATGGCAGGTAGGAGAGTGATGGGACTCTACCGCTCACAATGTCTACACAACTGTTGTGTTTGGCAAGTGGTGTTGGCCATACCTGTGTATGCCAGCCGCTGCTCCATCCAGAAATTACGTAGTTGGTGGTTTTGAAGAGAGTTGGTTAGGTTATTCGCAGAAAATCGTATTGGTAAATTAACACCACCCCACCCCCCATGTATTTTAGTAGTGTTTCTGCAGTTATTAAGATGCACTGGTTAAAGAAGCCTTCCTATATACTACAGCAATAGAAAATCAGTCAATTTCTAGCTTTACCAATTTCTTTGAGGCTTAACCAAGAAAATTTGTTCTGCAAAGAGCTGTCATGTAAAAGCTACCCAGTGTGCTTGGATTGATTTTTGTACAGACAAAATAATTGACAATAATGACCTGACTGTTTCTAGGCAGTGAGGGATGTAGAAGTCTGGATTTCAGTCCTTGAATGAGCTGTCTTACATATGTGTTGCTGGTAGATGGAAGTTATTGCCAATTAAAAAAAAGTAATTGCAGCTTTCTCAAAAGACACTCAGGCAAAATAGTAGTGAAAAACAAAATGGAAGGAGCTGCTTTGGGCATTATTTGCAGTCTGGGTTTAATTGGCTTGTAGGAATGGAGAAACAGTGTTTATGCATAATCATTAGCATAATGTTCCTAAACAATAAGCTCGGCGATTACTTTCCGTCTTTGCTTATGTGGCCTATATGGCTATGTGGCATGACAGTTACAAAGTTAAGGGAGAACCCATCTGTAATTCTCTTGGGGACCCAAGATGGTTTAATCTGAGTCATAATTTATGAGGTCTGCGTGAGCTGCTTGTGCTTTGCATTGAGCGGGTGATATATATATGGTCTTGGCTGCTAACATTTATAGCTATGAAATTATATTTGAAAAGTCAAGAATACTGGGTATTACCCCTAAGACTTTAATATTTGACAATTAAGGCAGTTCAAAGTTTAATAGATTATCTCTTATTTGTGATAATGATTGCATGAAGGGAGGCAGTGTACAGGAATGAGATGAAAAAGATTGTTCAAGATACTGTGGAGATATAAAACATTAAATACTGTGAAGCTTGAAGCCAGTTATATTGCCTTTTTAACATTTTAAAAAGGCTTGTAGGGCTCTTCAGTGCTTTCAGATGCAAATCTCTAATGTCACTTCACCTTTAAAATTTTGCTTAGAAAGAAACTTGTCTTCAGTACTGAATTTTGCAATATTACTTTAGAAAAACATGTATTTGGAAATGGATGTTTTAGTGGCAGGATGCTTGTAAAAAATAGAAAATGTGACTCCAAATATAGAATACTAAACAACATGTGTAAATAGCATTGGTAGAATAAAATAAAGTGTCAGCAGATTTGATAATGCTGACTGAAAATACTGGCCTGATCTGAAGTAGTTTTGTGAAACTTTTGCCCTGTTGCTTGAGAGCAGTAAGCTTCTTGGCACACGTGATATACTACCACAGTGAAGGAAAACCATAACCAACTTACCAATGTTATCCAACTTGCAAAAGAAAGGCAGGATTTATGGACTGCTGCTTTAATAATTAAACAGCTAAGTTTCAGTTCTTCACAAAAAAAAAAAAGGCATAAAAAACTTAGTACGGAAAGGTAATATGGGGTTTTCAGAGTTGCAGGAGGGTGGAGGTGCTGGTGCAATCTGTTCAGCACTGCTGCCCTCTTCCAGCATCTGCAAAAGCAACAAAATTTCTCTATTCATCCCAGTTTTTTACCTCCGGCTTCTCTTACTGCCAAAAAAGAGAAGGCATGGAAACTCAGTTTCTCCTGCCTGCTCTGTATCACTGATCCACTCCTGCTAGATGTAAAAATATATGCATTGTTAGTCCACCCATATAAATTGCAGCTAACCATGCTTGTGAACAGTTAGCCTGGTAAGGAGACACCACATACTGGATCCATGCAGAGGAAACTTGTGGCTGGTGACATAAGGGTTTGTAAGATGAGCCAGAAAGTTTATAATACTGGAAAGGTGAAAAAGCCCTGTTCAGATTTCGTAAAGGAAGGGTTTTCTTCCTGTGGTCCAGGGGAAGGAGCCTGGTACAGCCTAGGTGCTAACGAGCCTTAGGGATGCTGTCAGGTCCTCTCAGCCTCGGTCTGCTTCTTCTAATGCTATTCTGTTGTGGGGGAATACACTGACTGTGAGAGATGAGAAGAGTCTGAAATGGAGAGGGACAGTGCAGCCACCTGTGTTCTAGGCATGTGCTAAGGGGTTTTAACTTGACTATTTAACTTCACTATTTTAACTTCACTGTATTCCATCTGCTGGAATGATGTCCCATGAGTACGTTTACCAGTCAGTGTTTCTTGCTGCAGGAGACACTGCTTTGCTTCCGGGTGAGAATTTAGTGGGAAATTAGGTTCTCCAGAAGTCATTGAACATTGAAGGAAATAGACTCTATTTTTTCAAATAAAAAATTCTTTCTCTAGTTCTGTTTAGGAACAGCAAGTGAGGGTGCAGAAAGCTCAAATAAAACTTTGTTTCTACTGTTACCTACTGCTTTACATCTCATGTAATAAGATGTGGTGGAAAAATTAATCTATGATGACTGATGTGGTTACTACCTACAGCTACATTTCTCTCCTGCTTCTGTGGCAGGGACAGCTGTATGGGAAGTGTACCGAGTGCTTCAGATCATTGCATGGAATTTTTTGCAGCCCCTCTTGCAGGGTAGCAATTTTGGGAAATAGGGTGGATAAATGATGTGTGAAGTACTTAAATCACACAAGGCTTTTAGTTGCCCTTGTGAGATGAGTTTTGCAAATCATTGCAAAATAAATTCCTCAGTCTGAAGACACAATCTTTGATTCTATTACTGCCCTTTTTACTGATCTAAGTTTTAGACCCTTTCCATCCTCAGTGCTAGCAGATCTGGGCTTATGTTCTTTGGTTATCATTTAGCTGGGCTACTGATACTGCTCTTTTAAGAGAGCTCCTCAGATTAAACAGGGTGCAAGATTTACTTTGAGATAGATGTGTTCTAGGAACAGACTGGGTTGTGGGTAGCAGACAGGAGCATCTTTCTTTTTTTTTAAGCATCCTCCAGAAATTTTTCTACCAGATGTCCGTGTAAAGCTGTATGTTCATTCACTTGCATCTTAGTGCTGAAATGTCTTTGCCCTTGATTTGAAAAGTTTCTATTTTAACATACTTCGCAGGTTAATTTCCCTGGATCCATTAATTTGTATATTCCTAGCAATATTCTTTTTCATTAGAGATACACAAACAAAACAAATCCCAAACCAACAACAACCAAACAAACAAACCCACAAACAAACAAAAAGTTACTACCAGATAACTTTGTGCTGCTGCTCTGATTTTGGATGCTTTTTGCAGTGTCTTATGGAGTATTTGAGTTGAGTTTTCTGTGCTTATTTGGTTTCTCTCCCTCATTTTTGATAAAAATCAGATGACGTCATGGTCACTTTAGAGAGTGACCTGTTGTCACTTCTGATATGCTTAGCTTTCAGTCTTGATTCAGTCAACACGTGTATGCATGGATGAGAGCTTGAGTGTTTTCCTGACCCTGAAGTCTTGAGGGTACTGTGCAACATGCAGTAAGTGCTTCTTGCAGATAAATGTGTGCAATATGTGCTACTAGACCAATGTGTTGGAAGACCTTTTCCTCATGTGATTCGGTCACTGCATGTGTGTAGGAGACGCTATCTTGATTAAAAGAGATTGCAGTGGCTGCATGCTGAAACTGCTGTGTGAGTGGGATGTAGAATCTGCAAATAGGTACTCCAGGGCTAAAGCAAAATCTGAGAGTTCTTGCTCATCTGAACCCTGTAGGATTATATCTCCAAGGACTCTGCCTGTTCATCAAATTTCGCGTCTAATTCTGTCCAAAGAAGTAGCTCTTCCTACTAAATATGCTAGCTTAAGAGTTGTTGTCCTTCGCTCTCCCAGTGACTGCAGTTACTGTGGGCAGGGTGTTGTTTCTATGCTACGTTGGACTGCTGCATTTTTTAAGTCACTTCAGGGACACTGCAAGTTTAGTTTGTTTCAGAGCTTTTTGTTCATTTAAAGTGGTGGATTAATTTGGAACAGTCTATCAAGAGCAGTTTTTTCTCATTTTCTGAGCATTGTGTTGTGTTGTATGTATTACAGGCCGGCTGAGCTGACAGATATGTGGTGATTAGCTTGAGTTTTGAACATGTAAAATTAAAACCATAATACTTGAACATGTAACTGGTCATTATGAGATGAGTAGGATGGCAGTCACCACAGTTTTCAGCAGGCTCATGTTTGTGTCATCCATCAGGCTCACAGAAATACTAGTAGGCTGACTAGGTGGTATATTTATTACAGTTGCTATATTCAGATGCCTAGGTGTATATTTAAATTAAATGACAAATCTGACTGAAGTTCTTCAATAAAACTGATTTGCATTGCAGTGTTGTGTATAAAATGCCACTCCTTTCCTCACCACAAGGCCAGCCAAGCTGTGGAAGGGGGCTTGCAGCATGACCGGGCAGGCTCTGTCTGTGAAGGTCTTCAGGGCTGGATAAAGCCCTTAGCAGCCTGCTTGGAGCTGGCCCTGCTTTGAGCAGGGGTTGGACGAGAGATCTCCCGAAACCCCTTTTAACCTGAATTATCCTGTGATCCTGGATTAAGACTGGGTTATGCTAAGCATTTTGCACAAAGGTGTTACACTGTCTGTAATCCCCTGTCCCAAGGTTGTCCTGGCAGTTAAAAATCTTTCTTAAAGTAATACACATAGAAGTTATTTTAGTTGATGTCAAGCTGTCAGTGCCTGTTTTTTTTATCTGAAACAGATCTGCGTTTTGCAGTCCTTTTCCTGTTGATTTTGCTCATCACTCTTTTAATTCACAATAAGCTTCCACTCAAATTCTCACTAATTGTGAAATAACACATGCTGTAGGCAGATTTGGAAATGTGCACACAGAAAAGAATAAAAGCAAATATAATACCTTGAGGATACATCAGTCTAATATGGCCAAAACTGTCTACAGATGCAGCAGAGGTTTAAAAGAGATAGGAGCAGGAAATGTCTTTTGAAGGTGAGCTGGGCTAATGAAAGCAAGACAGTTTCTTCAGTAATACTGCTGGGTCTTGGCAATAAAGATTCAGATGGGGTAGCCTGCAGAATGGGTGAGCAGAAACCAGTGAATTATCATATCACTACAGAAATTGAAGAAGAATATTGCAATCCTGGAGAAAGGAAACATTTTGGAAGATAAGGTTTCATAGGAGAATGAAAAAGGAGAAGGGAAGAATCCTTAAGGCATTTAAAATAGTACTGGGGCTGAGTAAATTTAACACTTCAAGTTGGTGGAGACCCTAATTCCAAGTTAAATTCTAGTAGGGATCAGACAGCTGAGACTGAGAACAAGACTGCCAGAAAATCCTAACTTGATTTTGGGATTTATCAGGCTGCAGAATGTTAATTGCTTCAAAAGAGAAAGAGAGGCACAACTCTTAATGGTGGGTGATGTCAGTTTGAGTTATCTTGACATGCAGAATTTTGATATCCCTGTCATTACAGTGAGCTGAGTAAGTAAACTGTAGACCCTTTGGAAAATTGAAAACCAAAGCTAAATCACCCAACAAAGAGTACAAAATGTAGGCAGCAAATTTATGTGAAAATTGGTATATGTCTGAAACATTCTTCTCCTTCCTTTGGACAGAGCTGGTCTGGAAGAAACGAAACTGATTTACAAAAGCCCATCAAAAGGGACCAGAAGTGATGTTAAAAAAAGCACTGTGTGCGTAATAATTTGTATGATGAAGAAGAGGTGGCAGATGTGGAAGAGATTTTCCTTTCTCTTAAGCAGCTCCTAAGGCTATCTCCAGCTGTTGTAGTATTGCTCTGAATGATGTGAGCAGTGCTCGGGTTACTTGTGCATCTGTGGCCATGTAGCCACAGATGTGTAGCGCTGGGTGTTGCCTGAAGGTTTGAAAGCAAAACCCAGCCCTGTGGCCACAGACAAAGTGCAGAGTAGAGAGAGGTTAGATTGCTTATATTTCTGTGTAGGTAAAAAAATAGCACGAGATTGTTTTTCCCTTTCTCCCTCCCTCCCTCCCATTCCCTCTTCAGGCTAATGGTTCTGGAAAGAAGTGAGCTGTGTGGTTCCACCGGCAATGGCCATGTAACCCTTTGGGGCAGAGTTTGCTTTACAAAGACACCAAGGTACCTGCACAGCTGGTGTAGGTCAGGAAGTGAATGGACTGGGGTTCTGCCTCCCATGGGGCTGTGGGTGCAGCTTTTCAGTGAGGCCGGCTGCCCTTGTCAGGAACAGCTGGAGTGTGGGAAGAGGGAAGGATGGGAAGGGCTGGTACAGAGACAAAACTGTATGAAGTTTGGGATGGGAATGGAAGAGGTGATTTGCTAGCCAACAGGTAGATAAGCATATGCTAGTGGAATTGTTTGATGGTAAACCCAGGCAAGAAAATCTAGGGCAAAGGTGAATCTGGTGCTGTGTACTTAAATGCATTCAAGAATATCTTTGTATTTATGCCCCAGTGTTGGAAGAGTTTGCATGTGCTGGGGACCCCTTCTGCCTCATTAATTTTTGCAGTATTCCCTCTCTCCAAAAGAAGCATTTACTGAAGCACACGACTGCCAAGATACCACCTTACGTGAAAAAAAGCATGGAAGCTAAATGTTCTGCAAAAGTTTATTTTTAATACACTAATTTTCAAGACACCTGCAACTGGAGAAAAGAGCATTGTCCAAAAGTTTTAAAAGGCTGGAGACTTGAATTCAGGCTTACATCAGCACTGCTAACGTAACCTCTTTGAAAGTGGAACTGTGGTCTGCCGTGACTTTTATAGGTCTAAGCTTTTTACCAGCTGATAGTGTTTAGGGAAATCTGTTACTTTTGTAAAAAACCAAACTTTCCTATGGTAACACATTACATGGGCTGAAGCATCTGCTGTTACAAGAATGCATGTGTATCTGTGTGTTGTGTATGGTGGCAAAATGTGGATGCCAAAGGCAGTGATGTTTTGGGTTGATGCTATGGGAAGTACCCACTGAAGAGGTGTGAACTTCCAAGGGGGGTGGGAGGTATCTTCATGTCTTTCACCTCCACAGAATAAGGAAGTGCAATACATGTGATGTCTTTAAGTGGTCTCCAGCAGGCTGCTGAGGAGCCTCTGGGCCACAGCCCTTGTTTGGAGACCTCTCTACTTCTTCACAAAGTAGATACCCTAGAAAACGTTGATGCTTAACCAGCAAACCCCTGCTGGTTTTGCTAGTTTTGTCCTATTTGAAAAGGGGTAGGCAGGCTTCTCCTGGACCTCTTTAGCTGAAACATGTTTGGTGCCTCCTAGGACAAAGGTCTCTAAGTGGGGAGGGAAATACTGGCTTTTTTGGCTTTCCTCTTTCTCCTAGCATTCAAATTACTACCACGCTGTCTCTAAAGCCTGAAAGAAAATACTTATTGGCCATCATGTCAGAACATTGTGAGAGAAGCACTAGAGGATGCCCAGAGGAGCAGAGCAGGGCAGGGTGGGACCAAGGAAAGCAAAGGAAAACACAACTGAGAAGGTGTCTAGGAGTGGCTAGTGTCTGAGCGAGGATGAGGATGTCAATACAGGTCTGGCTAGTATAAGCTTGTCAGTGGGCTTGACAAAAACTGTTTGAGTGAAGAGCAATGGTGAGTGAAGGATGCAGTGAGCAATAATTGTAGGTAAAGCATACAGTGAACAGGGGGCTAGTGTAGGTTTTTAGGATTGCTTGGAGAAACATGCCTCAACCTGTTCATGTGACTGTAATAGGAATAACAGAAGATTGCTACACACGTGCTGCATGAACCAAATGGTTTTTGTGCATGGCTGAATTTTGGGGAATCATCACAAAACAGTTTCACCATTTCCACTGTCAGTAAACCTTAGTAATGAGAGAGGGGATACTGTTCTCAAATGACAAAATATTTATGTTTTGTGTTAATTAGTCTTATCGTTTTACATTGATTAAAGTGCTGGTTTTTAAGCAATAGCTGCACTTATTGGTGTAACAAACATACCTGAAAGGTTGGTTTCTTCTATTTGTAGATGGATGGTGATAGCTCCACAACGGATGCTTCTCAGTTAGGAATTGCTGGAGATTACATTGGTGGCAGTCACTATGTGATACAGCCTCATGATGGTAAGAAATGTTACAGTAAACACTGCTGTTTCTGTGTGCGTGTGTATATATGCTTCTAGTTCTTATAGTCTGTCCTCTCAAGCTAAGCATTTGCAATTGTATTCTGTATGCCTCACTGTATAAAGCAATTTTTCTGCAGTCTAAAGGTGGGGGATGGATTTTTCAGTGTTGACACAGAGTCCTTTGAGGTCATGACAGAAAAAAAATATCTATGTTCTAGGGAACAGTTTCTATTTAGACATAACATTAAGAATGCTTGGTGTTCAGCCGTGTGTACTTCTGTCCATAATGTGCTAAAGATGATATGGAACAACCATGAAGGTACCGTGGTGTTCCATCTATTTTTAAAACTATTTCTACAACGCTAACACACTGTGCTTTCAAAGGTCTTCATCCTTCAGTGTAGGATTTTAAACTGACTTAATTATTGCTTGCTGTCTGTCAAATACAATTTCTGCTAACTTTTCTTTATTTCATTAGACACAGAGGACAGCATGAATGATCATGAAGATACAAATGGCTCAAAAGAGAGTTTCAGAGAACAAGATATATATCTTCCAATTGCAAATGTGGCAAGGATAATGAAAAATGCCATACCTCAGACAGGAAAGGTAATACCCTTGTCTGCAAAGAAAGCATATTAATGAATTTTACTCCTTCCTCTGCCTGAACTTGAGCTGGTAAAAGAGTATATTTTTCCAAATGATCCTGGTTTATTGGAGAAAAGCCTTACAAAAGAAAACAAAAATCTAAGCAGAAGGTGGTTGAGACCAAGTCCATTTTTCCTAGGTTTCTGAAAGCTTTTAGTAACTTCAGTAATTAATCAGAACAGTGTTCTTGATAGGGCTTTCAAGAGCTTTCTTTTTTGAAGATGTGTTCTCTGAAATTGTCATAACGGGTCAGACTTGGTGACCATCCTGTATCAGTAAGATCATTTTCTATGCGCTTATGTCTTATGAAATTTAATCTGCATTTATTGAGATGCATAAAATTTGGAATAAATGAGCCATTTGGTTCACTTATCCAGTGAACCAAAAAACCACAGCCCTCATCCTGAAGGAAAGAGAATGGTTAGTCTTCCATCACCCAAATCTTCATATATATCCAAATGCCAAAATGACTTAAGAAGTCTGCTTATACAATGTAGAATATAAGGCCAGATATTGAAGGACTTATTTTGTACTTCCTACTACTAAGAATAGGCTTTTTAATCCATTCTGTTGAGCTGGTGATTTTATAAGCGTTTGACTGTTCTACCTGTTTATCTGAAACCTTCGCAGGGCTCCTGTTACTTGCTGTTTCCCTATTGTATTCCAATACAATTCCTGCCCCAGTAACATTTCCTCTAGCTAAAGCTGTTTTCTTTTTTTCTTTTTTTTTTTTGAGATCACTCTAAATAGAAGCAAGGCATAATTTACTTGCATCTGCTTGTACTTTCTTAGTGTTCAGGGCTCTCTGGAGATCTGCATGTTCCATTTATATCTTTGCTGTGAAAATCTCTTCCCCAGTCCATATTGTCATAAATTTTTAGTGATCAAGATGAGATTTTTCTCAAGAATTTAGCATATGGGATGTCGAGCTCTCTCAAAATCAAGGAGGGTTTTGTCAAAAACTGCAAGGGAAGCTGCTGGCTGATTAAATACTTCTGAAAATCTCACTCTCTGTGTCTGAAAATATCAGAGGAACTAGTGAAGATTCTGCATACGGTTACTGCTTCATTATTTTTTTTAAATACAGGTTCTCATGTGAAGAATAAGAATCTTAATTATTATAATCTTTCAGTTGCCTCCTGTCAGCTTCCCAAATAATCATGAGTAATGCTCGCTGTAATTTTAAGTCAGGTAAATTAATTTTGTCCAGCTGAAAACCATAATCAAATTTACTTATTTCATTCCTGCCGGGGCCATATGTGTTTCTCCATTTGAATTCTCATTTGGAAAAATTATACCAGAATATTAAAGCATTACAGAGGCTTGCTGCTAGGCATATATTCTAGTCCTTGAGTCTGGTCAGGATACAAATACTTGCTGCTGCTGAATTTGTGGGAACATAATACAGAGGGGTTGGTTGGAACTGGTGGGCTTATTAAAAGGAAGATGGAAGTGGGCTATGGCATTGTAACGAACGGGTTTAAAGACAAGGTGTAGGTAAGCAATACTGAGATGCATCTTTGTGTAAAAGCTTGTACAGAACATAGGTACAGCTTTAGGAGACCCTGGGAGTTGGCCATGCTGCTTGAAATAGTAAAATTTCATGTCGCAGCTCTGCTTACATAGAGCAGTGATGACAACCGGTGTTCCCTCACATGCAGGTGTTGCCTAAATGGGTAGTGTCATCAGGTTTGGGGATGTTTCCCTTATTATCTAGTGTATTCTTTCCATTTTGCTTTTTTAATTTTCTTGCATCTTGATTAATCATTTTATGATACTGCTTCCTTACTAGATTGCTAAGGATGCAAAGGAATGTGTGCAAGAGTGTGTAAGTGAATTCATCAGCTTTATAACATCAGAAGCAAGTGAGAGGTGTCACCAAGAGAAAAGAAAGACCATCAATGGAGAGGATATTCTCTTTGCCATGTCTACCTTGGGGTTTGACAGCTATGTTGAACCTTTGAAATTATACCTCCAAAAATTCAGAGAGGTTGGTATATACTTCAGCATTTCCTCATTTATTTAACCTGGTTGTGTTTATTGTTAGCTCCTTGTCATTGTAATAGTATAATGGTTAACTTGTACAATATCTCACAGCTATTGTCAGGGACTAATGTAATGTTTAAAAGCATTCCAGAGGATGTTGAGAGAAAAGGGAGTAAGTAAGCATTTTTATTAGACTTGCAGATTCAAAGTTCTTAAAGCTTTCAACTGAATAAATGTTCTAATATATTGCTGGTAGTAAATCACTCTTTAAAGGTGCCTATTTAGAGTACTTAATTCAATCTTCGGGTGCAATCAATAAAACTGTTCTAGACAGCATTCTCTGAGGAGCTAGGCTAATGCCTGGTGTTTGTCCGGACTTTGTCTGGCCTTCAGATATGCAAAAGAAAAAGCAGTTTTTCTCACATTGGAATAATGATTCACATGGAAGCCTCTCTGTCTCTAGCAGAAAGTGACTTCCCCCCCCCCCGCCTCCCCTCTTAGCATTTTAAACTTCTTCAAAAACAAGTTGCTTCTGATTGGGTTTTTTGTTCTGGTCTGCCCTCCACCCCTCACCTCCTGACTGGAGACCAAAGAGAATTTTGCTTACTTGCTCCTCCACTCTGGTGGTGTTCTATCTCAGAATATCAGATTTAACCAAACAAATCAAAGGTATTTTTATCCAGTGACCTCTCTTCCTCATAGTCCTGAGTGAAGAGGTTGTTCAGATATAAAAAAAATTTGTGTGTGTGTAAAAATTAAAGCAAGTATTCTATGATTCTATTAATTTTATTTGTTTTTAATGTGGATCACTTTTCTGGTATGGCTGCTTGGCTCTACTGGCGTGAGTGAAGCAGGCATGTCTAAATTGGCAGTGCTGTAGGTAGAGATGCTCTTCAGACTTTGTTCTGTAAACTGAAGTTGTTTAATTAATAGGGTCAGACTCACTAATGATGATTAATTTGCTGATAGCACTTGAAGCTTCCCCCTTCCCAGGAAGTCATCTGCTGTGATAACTGACTAACAGCAGGTGTGATCTCTAAGTTGGAAGTACTGCCTTGTGCTGTCCTTTTCCAGTTCTGTATGGCAGTTGCACATGACATTAAAGTGCTCTATGTGCTTTCATTAAAAATGTAGAGGAGTGCCTAACTAGTTTCAGTACTTCTGGAGAGGCCTGAAGTGGGTCTGTAAGTGACCATTTTTACAGATAAATATGCTGTAGTGGCAGAGTGATGGGATTGGGATTTAAATGGATGGATGGATTGGATGGTTTTGCTCATCAGTTTTAAACCTCCATTCCAGCTAGCTCTGTCTTCAGGGTACAATATATAGTGAAGTATTTCTGATTTGTAGTATTTAGTCTGCATCAAACAGTTGCAGAGAATACTTTTTATGCTTGTATTATTTTCTTGGATGTTCTTACATAATAGCATAGAGCATCAAACTTCATACTTGTAAAACTGCATGCAGATGACTGGGAGCCTTGGCTTTCTGTGCCGATATCTTTTCTGGCTGTAGTCCTTGACGTGGGAAAAGAAATCCAGTATCTTGGTTTTAAATGCCAACTCTTAGTTGTGTGATGATAGCACTTGCATGTGGCTGGTAAGCAAATGTTGCACATTCTCATTAGTACTGAGATTCTGTGATTTCTTGTCAGGGCTCTAACTGCTCCGTCTGGACTACTGCAGATATTTGACTTTCCTTAGAAGGTGAAAGCCTCTCTTAGAATCTACACAATCCTAGTTTGCAGAGTTCCTGTTTCTTATGAGTATGGCTAAGATGAAAAACACCCTTCATGTATCCTTGTTTTATGCATGTTCTTTAATCTCATAGAGTTTCACAGGTCTTGGATTTCAAAATCCAGCTACTGCACAGTGACTCCTCTGCAAGTTCCAAACCTTGGCTAGACCTCTTCAAGTTGGAAAACAATCTCAATCCAACTGTACTCTAACACAAACTCTTTCTTTTACTATTTCCCCCCCTCTCTAGGCAATGAAAGGAGAAAAGGGAATTGGAACAGTTACAGCTGGGGACGGTCTAAGTGAGGAGCTCACAGAAGAAGCATTTAGTAAGTAATACTTTTTATTATATTACTACTACATCTTTTATAAAAACAGCAGTCCCTTTAGATATCAGAATTCTTATGTGAGGAATCCATCTTGAACTTGCCACATGTTACACCTTTGATCTGCTGAGATTTTCCTTCGAGATGTCTGAAAGATAACATGTGCTCAAATAAACCCCTCCAAGTCAGTAGAATTTATGGTCAGAATGAAGAGCTATAGTGATAAGTGATGCCACTCTAGCAAAAGCTAATGTCAGCTGTGGAAGATAAATGCATACATTAGTTCCAATATTTTTCTCTACACTTAAATACAGGCTATAGTGAAAGGTGCAAACTCCCCCCATTCCCCACCTCTAGTAGCTACATATTTAAGCCACATTTGTTCTACTTGCAAGACTGTTGGCGGGAAGTAAAATAAACTCCATGACTTGAGCTTGTCTTTGATAAATGAGCCAGAGAAGAATGTAGTTTTTGTATAACTCTAAAACACTCGGTATTTCTTATATCCAAAAGACTGCACAGATTGGCAAATAAAAGGTGTAGGGCAAGTAGCATCATATGCATTCACTGTAGTTTTTCTTCTTAAACTGTGAATGAAAGCCTGACAGATGTTGGGACTTTGCGTTGGTTTTGTTGATGCTGGATTCTTGGATGTAGTCTTTGCCTTGGCTTTTAAATGTTATGGGCTGGTAATCTTGAAGCCAATCGATACAAGAAGAATTAGGATGTGCAGCTCTAGTCATATCTACTGACAAGATTTAGTTTTTCAAACATCTGATAAAAAGATGAGACAATGCAAATAGAAAACTCTAATCCATATTCACTTATACGAATCATTGTAGAATCATAGAATGGTTTGGGTTGAAAGGCACCTTAAAGCTCATCCAGTTCCAACCCCCTGCCACAGGCAGGGACACCTTCCACTAGACCAGGTTGCTCCAAGCCCCGTCCAACCTGACCTTGAACACTGCCAGGGATGGGGCAGACACAGCTTCTCTGGGCAACCTGTGCCAGTGCCTCACTACCCTCACAGTGAAGAACTTCTTCCTAATACCTAATCTAAATCTCCCCTCTGTCAGTTTAGAGCAATTTCCCCTTGTCCTGTCACTGTATATCCTGAAGCTCCCATCTAACTTTCTTAAAATGCTTTTTCTTTCAGCTAACCAGTTGCCAGCAGGCTTAATAACTACAGACGGCCAACAGCAAAATGTTATGGTCTATACAACATCATATCAACAGGTACCGTATCCCGTCCTCTACTCTCCCTTCTGCTGCTGAAATTCCAATGCTAATTCAGCTGCCCTGCTCTGAAAGATGAGAATGAATTTTATTTAGTCCCTTGGTGGTGGCTGTCATGACATTCCAACACTGTGACAATTCAAGCAATGCAGTTTTGGAAAATAATGTAAGCCTGCGTTTTCTTTCTCTAGATCTCTGGTGTTCAACAAATCCAGTTCTCATGATCTGAAGAAAACTTTGTATCTGGGAACATGAGACAGAAAAGCTGTGCAACTCTTAACGAAGAGGCAGGTTTAATGACTGGAAGAGATTTATCTCTTTGTATATTAAATAGCTGTAATGTAGCTACCGGAAGCTTGACTAATTGAGGTGTGAGTTCTGACTCAAATCTTTTTCATGATGATTTAAAAAAAAAATTGGATTTTAAAGGTATTAAAGTATTTTTGTTTTGTACAAGAGTTTGTTGCTCTGTATAACTCCTGTATGCATTGTATATTGCAATTTATTACTGTCAGAGATTTGTAGACAGTTTCTTATTTTCATATTGAATCATGTTACTTTTGTAATTCAGGTAAACAGCTGGGTTAATTCATGTTTACCCTTTGAATAAAATTGTAAGGGTAAAGTTCATTTTTGAATGCAAGTTGCCTTTATTATAAAGATTGAGTTGGTCTTGGTTATGTACCTTGTCTTGCATGACAACCTCAACTAACTTTATGTGTCAGCATATTTATTGAGATTTCGAAAGGAACGTTTTCCTCATGAACTTAGGAGTGCGGAATTGCTACAACTGCTTTTTGTTTTGTTTTTGTTTTTTAATGTAACTTCAGAATTAAAAGTGAATCAAAACCAACCAATGCTCTACTACATTTAGAGACTTAGAGCTTATCAACAGTGTTGTTGAAAACACTATGTGTGATGCAGGTCTTCATTTATTACTTTTCTGTTCAGTTGCATCAACTCTCTTTAGACTTATTTGATATATTTAAGGTAGTCTTTGTGCTACTGAAATAACTTTTCCTTTTTTATGTATAGTTTTTAGAATCCAGAACTTTAGAAACTCACGGGGTAGTGGGGGAGGGAGGGATTTTATAGTCCTTGTGGTAAAAGATCTCATTTTAACTTTTTACTGAAATGTTTTAAGGGTTCTTGCGAGCCTGTGGGAACTCAAGTGTGTTAGCGACTTCGTGTACAGGCTGCGTGCGTGCGTGTGAGCGACTGAAACCTGAGCAAGTGATACAAACCCAAAATGGAAGACAGACTTCTGGTTTCTGGTTTTGCAATAAACTCTACCTAGGTAGTGTAGTTCTGTATATTTAGTGAGCTGTTATTAGTAACATTGCTGTTTCTTTAATACTTGGGAGGGTAATTTTGTTAGATGCAATGTCTTAGCCTGGTAGGATAGGGGTAGTGGTTTTAGTAATATATCTTATTCAAAATGAATTTTGGGACCTTTGATATTTTTACTGTTTGCAGTGAACTGAAATGTAATATAATAACTATCCCTATATCTGTCATTAATTTAAGCAACCACACCTTGAATCTGTTGCCATTTAATTTCTTGCTGGTTATGTCTTTTTTTCTTTTTTTTTCCTTTTCTAAAATAACAGTTTCACATTGGAAACACAGCTTAAACTAAGGCGTCCTGGAAGCCTGGAATAGCCAGTTCTCTACTAAACTCCGGTTTTATGTATGTGCAGATTTGAACAGTGTCTTTTACAAATCAGCATCATGCTGGCAGAGCCTCTGGAGGTGATGCAGTGTATTCCGTGGCAATCTGGACAGATGTTTGGGTTTTGTGGCAGTCTGTCGCTCTTCAGCAGCTATGACTGAACAAATGAAGTTTTTATTCATTAAATGTAAAAATGAATAACACCATCCCTACATGAGCCCCTTCTGTTTGTATTCTGTGATTCTATTCCGTTTATTTCAGGCCGGCATACCCTGTTCTCAATGCTCCCAGATTTGCAATGGAAAAAAGCTGTGATCTCGGCTAAGAAGAAGCCAGGAGAGATTTGGCAGTTGGATGTGCAGAAAGGGGGCTGAGGTCACCCGTTATACTTACTTGGAACAAGCTGCATGTTTCAGAGTGCCATCTCCTGTGAGTCTGAAGTGTTTTGAGTTTGTGGTTTACACACGATTGGGAGCAAAGGAGCTGATGCTGCTTTGACTTAATTTTGTCTTCTGCCTCTCACCCTGTGAGGTTCAGGGACAAAACTGCAGCCAACTCACTCATTCACTTCCTGAAAACACATATGCAGAAGTAATAGCACAACTATTGATCTCTCTCTGAAGCTATTCACCTGATAAAGATTGCAGGGGGCTGTAGTGCTGGCAAAACAAATATGGTCTGAGGAAATACTTGCTGTCGTTGGTTCTCTGAATGTTTTGTTTGAAGTAAGATAACCCTAAATTGAGCTTGAGATCCAGACAGCTGTGGTAGCCTATGCCAGAACTCGGAGAAAGGCTGCTTGAAACAGCAGTGATGTTCAAACACATTTTTCCAAGCACAGTGACTTTTTTTTTCCAGGTGTTTTTCCATGACACAAGCAAATTTTACTACTTTTTTTTATTAATTTCTATGTGACTTGATCCTTCTGATCTTTATGGAGTGCTTGTGGTGACTTTAAAGGCAAAGAAACACTGTTATCTCAGAATGCAGTGGTGAGAAAAGCTATTTTAGATGGCCTTCTACATCCTGTTTTCACTACAGGCTTAATGGGAGCTGAGGCTCTACCCTCGCCTCATACATACGTAGCTTCACTATTTTATTTATTCCTCTGTTCTGATCTCTACTGAACTCTAAAATACGTGGCTGAAGGGTCAGAGCAGAGAGGGAGTCTTGGTGTGAGGTGATACATCCTAAATACCTACTGACCCATGCTCATCTGCCTGTAGCTAAAAATCAGTCCGATTACGTGGGGTGTGCTCTAAATAGCCACTTTCCTTGAACTGCGCCCCGGTACACTGTGAATCATGTCAGATTATAGATGCAGCGTTCCAAGATGATGCTCATTAACATGTTCTAAGCATACATAGGTGATGGCTCTTGTGCCTTTGGCAGGAGAGGAAGCATATGGGCAACTGTGCATGCACAGGAGATTCCTCAATGTAAAGCACCACAGAGGAGAGCCAAGGGCTAGTATTTTCCCAAGCAGTTGGCTGTCATGATAAGAGCCGGCAGCAGCCTTACTTATAGCTATGAAATTCTTCATTTTGCAGAGCTTTGAATGTGATTAATGTTCTAGTTAAGTCACGTAGACTTGCTGCTTCAGTTGTATCTACAGTGATGAGACAAATTGCTTTAAAGTCACTGCATTCCCCAAATGGTGCACGCTAGACTTTTTTTCAGCTTTGATTTGTACTAAGTAGAAGAAAGGAAGTTTTTCCCTTATTTAAGTGAATTTTATTACATTCATAAATTAAGAAGAAACCTGTATCTACATTTTAAGATGAATAACACTACAGGGAAACTACATTTTATATAGGGCCCAGTTACATATTGATAATGTGGACAATGGTTACTGCTATAATCCCTTTTCAAATTGGTTTGGTGGAAGGATGCCCTTTGGCTGTGGTACAGTTTAAGACGTGTACCTAGTTGAAAACACAGTCCAATTTCTCCTCTTTGAAAACAAGGGCTGTTGCTCTGACATAATCAGTCACACACCTTTTAAAAGGCTGAAAAAATTGTACTTAAGCAACTGAATATTGATCTGTTTACCTATTGATTTGTGAAATTGGCGTGATAATGGCCTGCAACCTCACCTCTGACCCTTGGTATGTAAAAACTTAATGGAAGGCTCTCTAGCAGCTCAGTGCCAGTTCAGCTTGTGCTGCTGTCCAAGGCCAGATGCTCTGGGGAGGGAGGGCAGTTTGCTCCTATGCACAATAGCTTCCAAATTGGTGCCAGCTGCACTGTGCTTATTGAATTGCAGGCTCCAAGCAGGGCTGTGGAGGCAGGGAGGGAAGGAGTCAGCTACACTGGTTTAGGAAATCTTCCAGGCACATTGCCAGGGTCATTTCCTGGAATATTTTATTGCAGTGCACTGGGCCGGAGGATCCATTTATCAGGACCAGCAGCACCTGGATTGCTTTTGTATGGAAGAAAGCTATTGAGGATCTAAGTCTGCAGGGCAAAGGAGCATCCTTCAGGCTGCTCATCTAATCTAATCTGTGGGTGCCTCATCTGGCCCAGCCTGTACAGCAATTGGGAGGGCAGCTGACTGTAGGAGAGAGCTGCCTGAAAGAGGCTGGGTTCTGCTAACAAACCACAGTAGTGTGTGGCTCAGTGCTCACCCCAGAAGGCACATCAATGGCACCTCATTGCAAACAATGTTCTAGCAGCAGTTTCCTCCCACTCAGACTCAGCCCAGATTTTTGGTCCCATTCAGAGGTGCAGACCACTCTTCCCAGACATCGCTGGGTGCAGTGTGAGCCCTCCCCTGCCATGGAGGAAACAGTGACTAAAGCACTTTCCTGCTGTTCCTACGCTGTTGTCATGATGTGTCTTAAGCGTGCGCAATAAGAAGACAAAAAAAGGGCTGTTTGTAACATAAAGAAGCTCCCTGCCCTGTTGGGGTACATAGCTCTCCCCAAACTGAGGGTAGGGCATGGACCCAGCTGTTGGCTGGAGCTTGCCCAGTGACAGCTACGGCAGAAAACAATTTCTTAGATGTATTCATGCCTTTAGCATAGCACAAATACAGATGCTGTGTCACTCAAAATCCAGCTGAGGCCAAAATGTGTTCACCGTTTTATGCACCAGCAAAGTAGGAGACCCCCACCAGCAGTACTGCAGTCAACTCTGGGGCCCCAACACAACAGGGACATGGACCTGTTGGAGTGAGTTGAGAGTAGGCTCAGGGGGCTGGAGCACCTCTGGAATGGAGACAGGCTGAGAGTTGGGCCTGTTCAGCCTGGAGAAGGCTCTGGGCTGACCTTACAGCAGCTTCCAGTGGCTGCAGGGGGCCTACAGGAAAGCTGGAGAGGGACATTTATATGAGGGCATGTAGTGACAGGACAGAGGGGAGATTTAGATTAGGTATTATTAGGAAGAAATTCTTCACTCTGAGGGTGGTGAGGCCCTGGCACAGATTGCCCAGGAAAGCTGTGGCTGCCCCATCCCTGGCTGTGTTCAAGGCCAAGCTGGACAGGGCTTGGAGCAACCTGGTCTAGTGGAAGGTGTCCCTGCCCATGGCAGGAGGGTTGGAGCTGGATGAGCTTTAAGGTCCCTTCCAACTCAAACTCTTCTGTGATCTTCGTAACCGTCTAATAGCAGCACAAGTACCACAAATGTATCTCAGTAATTTATCTTCTGAATAACTACTGAACAGTCTGCATTTACACAAAACATTTATGCTGTAACATAAGGAGGTGAAACCTCAAACTGTTAGATTAACATTTCAAGTCTTTCCAAGATAGTCACTTCAGGGAGTTGCTCCCAGGCTCCGAACATTTTCCTTCTGGAGTGGACAGCATGGAAATCAACATATAAATGTCCCCTCCCTCTTCAGGCAATGAAGTGCAACAAAGAAATAATTACAGGGTGCTACTAGAGAGCAAAATCTGGGGTATTTCTTAATACTGCTCAAAGTCACATGTGCCTAATAGCTTTCTCTTACAGGAGAATTATCAGCACTGCATATGAGAGAGGTGGTTATCCTAAGTACCCAGCAAGAGACATTTAAAGAATGCAAATAAAAGAGGATGCAAATGAAACCAAGGCACTGGAGGGTTTGAATCCCCTATGATGGCATATACCCAGGATGCCTCTTTTAAGTAGCACTTGGAATTAACTGTGTATTGATAAATTCCATGTGTGCCTAACAGTATTCAGTAACTTGGTCAGATACAGAAATAACTCTCTGAACACTACGTGCCATTTGGGACACACGGAAACGCTTTGTCTCTTTCTCTTTGAAGATACCATATCTAAGCCTTAATTTTAAGGAGCTGCTGTACCAACTTAGCAATTATGTCATATATTAAAAGCAGATGCTGCTCATGCAAGGCAAGAACCCCCTCAGTAAAACAATGACAGCAAACTAAGCCCAGCCCCCATTCTTTTTGTTACTGCCAGGGCTGTTAAATTCAACAAGTAACATGGAGTACTTCAGGCTTTTGAAGGATTTTGGGAATAGACCAAGGAGCCACTTTACCACCTTTTTAGATGCCAGATTTTCCACAGCTTTCTGTTAGGCACATGTGGACGGAGTTAGATGAACAAAGATCTCTTGGGCCTTCCTCCCATGCCTTCACATCCCATACATACTCTTCCCCCTCTCCCACCCATGCAGCCCAGTCCCTCTATTTCTTTTGCTCTGCTGCTTCTGTCTCTTTGCTGAGCTGATGGCCCAGCAGAGCAAATTCACACCATCTATCTCATACAACCTGAAACTAAACTGGGTGCTTAAAACACATCAGCATCCCTGTACCTTCCAGGTACGAGCCTCCCATTTTCCCTTCTTTTCCTCTGCACAGCAATTCCCACAACTGTCTCCAGCAGCATGGCCAAATGATGGCTTTTGTGCTTGACTGGGGGATGTGCAGGCAAAGGAGGTCACTCATTCTTGGAGCAAGAGGAGCCATTTTAGCTCATCTTCCTGCTACTTTCAACTAACTTGCAGAAACACTAACAGAAGGGAACTCCACTTAGCTTCAGATAGTGGGAAGCACACCAACATGATTTCACAACCACTAACAGGAGAAGGAACGGATTAACTGCTAAAACAATGCCAGCAGCCAGTGCTCCACCCCTGCCCTGGGAATCTGGAAATGCTTCAGCATCAGAAATGGAAGCCACAGAGTAAGAGCCCTGGTCTTTAGCTCACTTAAATATTGTAAAAATACACCAGGAACCAGCTAATGCGACAAAAAAACAACGTGGGATTTCTTGGGGTTAAGATAAATTCAGAAACCAAATTCAAGTTTGCCTTAAAGAGAAGGCAACTCCTACTTGAAGGATCTTATTAAGAGGAAGTAAAAAGCACAATGAGGGAATTCTTCACCGATTGTTTAGGTTTCCCCATTTGTTTTCCACTAACTCAAGGATCACAAAATAACTGAAAATATGACAACAGTTACTCTATTATAATAGCTAGGAACACAAGAAGGAATCAGTTTGCAGCAGACAGCTTTTAGCAGTTTCTTACGTGAAGTCTCTTAAAGAGATCTAGAAACAATCCATAGACCTTTCCATTCACTTGCTCCTCTCTGCTCCCCTGCTTCTAGAAACATGTACTCCTTATTTCCCAAGGAGTTCCCCACAGTCAACTGCCACAGAAGTTTAGCAACTCACCCTAAGACTGTGATGTTTTGTGCAGTTAGACCTGCACACAATTCATATCCTTACTAGAAGCTGCCTGAGCACGGGAAATGCTCACTCATATACCATCTTTTTAACAAACAATACAATACCAAACTCGTTGTCACTCATTTTGAACAGCAGCAACATAAACACACCCTCTCCTCCCCCAACAAATGTACTCACTCTCTTCTACCATCCCCTTTTCTAAAGGTGGTCAGAAAGGTTGAAGTTTGTACGCGCACACCTCTGAAAAACACAGACGTACACCTCAGTGTTTACAATGTGTTTGATAGGACAACCACTTTATTACAAAGAACAAACAGTGCTCTGAAATAAGACTGATCAACTTGAATAGTACAAAATGTCAGTTTCCTTGTAGAGGTCATTAAGTAACAGGCTGTAAGACTAAGTTCACATCAAATCCGCTACCCTGAAATATCAGGTAACAACAGTAATACTTATTATAATATCTTCAGAGTTTACGGCATGATCATGTGCTCTACTCCAAACTACATTCAGAAGATATTGCTATAATTACTTTGAAAACACAAAGTGTAGGTTATTGTTCACTTCATTTCCATTTGCACAAGAACATTCTTGAGGTGAAGCTGTAGCCGTGTCTGCTATAACTGGCATGACTGTCCTCTGCTTACACAGTCACAACTTCCCTAAGGAGTTTAGTAAACCTAGACACGTCTACAATGTGGATACTGTCATCTCATAGATTCAGCTTCTGTTACAATGTCCTTTAGCAATACAGGAAGTAAATGGCTAACATGGATTCCCAAAGAGCCAATGTCAACAGTCTTCCGAACAAATTCCAAAATCAAACAGTATTTGTCTGACATCTACTTGATAGATAGGCAAACAGGTGGGATTTAGACGTTATAAATACAGTTCTGAAAACAGACCACAAAGTGTATTTTACAGTGTGAACCACAATTTCATCTTAAAGTAAAACTGTGAGGAACTGAAGATTTGCATATGATCACTATTCAACATCACCCAACTTGGACAAAGAAGAGTAAAGTGACATCTTATGTCAGGGCAGCTGGAGAAAGCACACTTACAAGGAAATTATACTTTCATTGAAAACGCCACACTTTTACCCTTTGGTAGTTGTGACATACCCACTGAAAAAGAAATTGTGCAAAGCATGTGAAATCAAGTGCAAAAAAACTCCCCCCAGACATACCCAACAGGTTTTATTCTTAAATAACAACTCTACAATCACAGCTACCAACCAACAAAATCAAAGCCACAAGTGTTTTCTCTAAAGGCTTCTTTCACAGTACTAATGAGAAAAACCAAGTTCTATTCTTCTAGTTAGCAGTTCATGTGTATGTTATTTCAGTTATCAGACAGTATTGGTAGTGAGATCATACCTGATGAAATGGACCATTAAAAACACAAATGTTTTAAAGCCAGTTAACTTCAGGAAAAGTCCTATACATTCATACTATAAACACTGTTTAAAGTGAATGTGGGGCATCTGTCATTGTCATAAACACAAGATTTTTCTCTGGAGCAAACTCACGTCTATTACTCCTGTGCCACAACTAACACTATTATGGCGATTTATGGTCCCCAGCACTTTTTATATGCTATTATAGCATGTGATGTGTTGTGACAAGGCTGTATCAGCACTTCCATCACAACCCTGATTTTCAGGGTAGCCAAAACTTGGCTATTAACTCCGTTCTGGGATACTGGAGCTGTTAAATCTCTACTATTTTAGTGATCCTTCTCCCACCAAACCAGGCACATCATTTGTTTCAGTTTATATATTTACAAACGCTCTTAAGACAAATTTAACTGGCAAGGGCAAGAAACTCTACCTTGACATATAGTCTTTTGGCATTTGGGGCAAAATTAAAGTGCAAAGTATAAAATTCATTGCACAGTAAATAATTTAGATTTTCTTTTAAAATAAATCTTATTTAGGTGCCTCAATCTATTCACCTAGTGACCTTGTCCAACTCAGCCATTTTCCTCTATGCTTTGGTAAACATAGGTTTATATATAGATACATAAATAGCATTTTAAATGTTTACCCTTATTTCACTACTGTGAACATTTTTTTCCTCTTAGCATAGGAATGGATTAACCTATTCCTAGAAGTAATGCTTGTTGAATTCATCAGCTAGCTAGTTAATGTAAAATGATGCATAGTAAAAAGGGAGATACTGAACTTGATTGGTAGAATATACTGGTAAAGCAAACAAGCACTTAAGAAGATTAACTGGAATAAATATGTTGAAAGTTGCCATATAATATGTGCAAAATTGCTTACCATGTATTCGAAACTTTGGTTAACGTTTTCAGATTGAAGTCTTACAGAAACATGATGGAAGCAACACAAGTGATTACAAACACAGGAATGAGGTAAGTTATTATTAGTGCAAAAAGCAAGCATATGCTAAAAGCAAAGCATATGGATTTAAACCAAAAACAACAGAAAAAAAAAAAGAAAAGAAAAAAGAGAATGAATCTCATGGAAGTTTTAATCCAAGACCAGAAAGGTCTCTTGTAAACATTGGTATTTACAAGTTTAAGATTTGTACAACTACAAAAGGATAGTTCTAAATAGTAGTAGTGCATTTACAATGAATTTTCGGTTTTCTTAATAAGAGAAATGACTAAGTTTTATCTTTTTCCTTTTAAATCTTCGGGGGCTATCTTTCAAGATTAAGATATTTGTTACAAATAGTAGAAAAATCATTTCTTTACAAAAAAAGTATATATTAAAATATTTATACATTTTAAGTTACTATATAATAACTGGAAGTTTTTGCCTTGTACTCAGGCACTGCAACGAAGAATGTGCTGTAAGGAACTGAAACCAAACGGAATTTGCTCATATACCAAATCTTATGAATTACCTATGCAGGATCTGTAGCAATTATGGGGACTCTACCTCAATACTACTGCATGTGCCAATTATTTATGTATTCGTTTTCAATCTGAAGCTGTGTCTTTTTTACGTTTTAACTATCACTACCAAAAAGAGCTGCTGGATAGAGTATGGTACTCCAGCCCACCATCCTCAGTACAGTTTCTATATGGTACTCATACCTGAGCAAGGCTGTATAATGCTGATGTTCCAAACGTAAAAAAGGTTATATATTTTTAAGATAAAAACAATGCAAAAATAAAATATTTGTAGCATTTACAAATAGTACAAGAGTTACATTAAACACTACATTCGAAACTTGAGATTTATCATGTTGTTTCTACTTGGAGCTTGATGTTTTCATATCTGCAAAAAGAAGGAGACATTGTTAAATGCTTCATAATTTCAGATCGTACACAGGGTCAAACACCTTCAAACAATGAGTATTTCAGAGTTCTGGGGCACAGATCACAGTCAAAACCCTTCCCAATTAAATGGTTAAACCAGCATTGGAATACTCCACATTACAGAAGACAACTTCTTCATTGTTGCTCTCCATCTTAGAAAAAACATCAGAAAAAAGCAGTGGTGTATTCAACAGTTGGCTTTCAACCACCCCCTGGGGATCACAGCCCACAGACTGAGAGGTCAGCTAAACCCATACAATAGTTCATTGCTCCCCAAGGGGGTGTGCACACTCCCCTCACTCTGCCCTTCCTCACCTTACTCCATGCTCACAGGACCTCTGGCTGAGCAAAGCCAGCTCCCAGCTACCAGAAAGCTAAGGCAGAATGAAGAAGGAGTGGGGTAAGAGGCAAAGCAAGCAAAACTTACTGTTTTGAGCACCTTGATTTGCTTGCTTAAAAGGTGAGCCAGAACTGATCAGGCTTAAAGCTAATCTTTATTTTCAGGAGATCCATTCCCATCCCCAACTCACCATGAACCTGTACATATTCAGGCATGGGGACGAGGTGACAAAACCTCTTTTGGCTGTAACATACACTTTAAAGTGTACGTGCCCCACAAAAACACACCTTACATTACGTTATGAAAGACTCTTCTAATGAGGAGTGCAGAAGGATTAAAAACACCCTGATTACACCCATGCATGTAACTGGATTGCTTCTTATTAGAATAAAAGCTTTTGAGCTGAAGTGAAGCCCAAGGAACTCAGAACCATACTGGGCTTTTATTATCTGAGGGGCTGGGTAAGGCTCAATAACCAACATTCCAGTCCTTGCTTGTCTTTGCTTGTAAACAAAAATGCTTTTAAAAGGTTATGCCAAATTCAACAACTGAATTTTCTTAAAACTTCCATAAGGAACAAAACAACATTTCAAGAACTTTACGTGCATTGCTGAAGGAAGCATTAGTTCTAGAGACACAATACACCATTTCCTCCATTTAAATGCTGCTCCTGACACTGACTTTACCTTGAAGCCATCGAACTTGTGTTGCTGGTCCATATCCTCGCTCATTCTTTGCAGAAATCCTGAACACTATAGCAGGTCGGGAAGTGTAATCGACGTGAGCATTTGAAAGCTGGGCAGCAGTCACTATACATGACGTTTTAAGACCACAGTATATTCTCATAAACACAAGCTGACTTGGGTTTTCCTGTAACTGTGTGGAACGGATTGCTAAGTAGGCAGAATATTCCAAAATATTTCCAGAGGATGAAGCAGGAGGCTCCCAAGAAAGATGAATACAGTCTACGCTCTGATGAAAAAGGGACAAAATGGGATGGTTATGGAGGTAACCATTAGATACTGAAATATATATATAAATAATACCAATATTTACATATCTCTTTACATATATCATGTATTGTATAGAATACAGACAGCAATACAAAACGCCCACGTTTTGAGATTTAGTTTGTGATGAGAATTTTATCCATCAGAACTAGAATTACTTCTATTTCTCACCTTGGTGATTTTGACTGTTGAAGGAGCTCCAGGAAAACCCGGAATGCAAGTCTTGAATTCACTGATTTTACTGAAAGGCCCAACACCACAGCCATTAATTGCAGCAACTCTGAACCTGTACACTGTGCCTGGAAAAAGATCCTGTTTCTTAAGTAATCTGTAGTCTGGTACATCTGCACTTTCCATCTGAAAATAAAGCAATGTTTGCGTTAATTCTTAAAATATTCTAAACACAATTAGTCTACAAAAGTATAAAGTGGGTAGTGATAAATTGAGATTAGTATGTTCAATTGAAGCTGAAAATCTAATACTTTCGTACTTATATCAGAATTTACAAAAACGTTCTGACTGAAGCACTAACTCACCTCAAAACAGCTTACCTAAGATGCAATATGAGACTCCACCTCCAACCAACCCTATTTTTCAATCATTTAAATTGAACTGCAGCTATCGGTTATTTTTACTTGGGAAAGTAAAAGCAAAGTAGCATTTCTAACTGTACAGATTATGATTTAATTAGCAGACTTGTCTGCCCTAAAAAGGCACTTTTTATTTCAAAACCCGTTATTCCTATGGTTAGGAGCTGCAACTAGATGCATAGGTAATCAAAATGTTTTTGAAGAAAAGCACTGTAAGTTAGTATCAAATAGGTTTCTGAAGCATTACATGCTACTGTAGTTCCATGTTTAAAATATGCATTGATGCATCACTAAAACGTTCAACAGAAGTATTTTCCTTCTGAATAATGTATAAGAAATCACAAATGATGAAAACACTCTACTACCCTTCAAAACTAAGATGCGCAATATTTTTAGTGAAGTGCTTTCAAATAGTGCTATGTTCTTTTGTTTCTGTCTCAGGGAAACATACAACCACCAGTTTTCATTTCTAGTTCACCAGGATATCATTAATTTAAACACCATCAAAGCAGCAACATTTTTTCAAGTTTCATACGCATAGCATTTTAATAGATAAGCTTACACGTGCAACAACATTAAGTTAGAGAAATCTAACACAAAACCCACTACAGTTCCATATCTAGTATTTTTAAACAGCCTAGCCTATGTCTTATTAGTATCTCTAACAACTGGTAAGCAAAGATTCTGAAAACAAAGAAGAAACTTTGAAATGTTTCAGTGCTGTTCTGAAATAACGAGCTCTCCAGACTTTTGTTTTGCTCCAAGGATCCAAATTTCCAAGTATTTTGACAATTGCACGTTTCTCCATTTGAGAGCAATTAGGTCATTTGGGTTTGGACACCGCATTGCATATGCTTCTGAATGTG
>JANHGB010060787.1:28069-40606 GCA_026283785.1 Coracopsis vasa
CTTGTTGCCAAAATAAGCCATCCAGAAGCCTCAGTGGCTGTTACAGCAGTCACTGGATCTCACCATCACTTCTTGTCAGTAAAAAAAGGTGAGCAAAATACATGAGGAACTACTGGTCACAAAATACAAGACTCCTACAAGCACCTGATCCTGTTGCAGTATCAGGAATCCTACATTTTGTTGTCAACCATATAAGCAACAGATTCCAAAATATGTATGTGCAAGTTATGTCGGAGAAGAATCAGCAGCTACCTTGTTAGAGATGTTCAGTGTTTCCTCTGGCAGCAAGTAGAACTGGCTCACCACCGCACTGTTGCTCTTAAAAATCCCAACGTCATACCACTGCCGGTCTCTTGCTTTCACCGGTGGTCTTTGTGGAGTTTTCTAGTATTTGAAGAACACGTTATATAGACTACCCATAATTCAAGGTAATGTAAAAACAAAAAGTTAAGACTAATATATGTAAGAAACAACCCCCTTTTATACCAGTGTTACTTTCTTACACTTGAATTGAATATGCGTATGTTAAAATACTGTTCAAAACCAACTGGTTGTAATACACTGACAGACACAATCCATCATTTAAAAAAAACCCACAACCAACCAACAGTTGGGATGTCACCTCTGACATTCTAGTTTAAACAGGGATGGGAAAAAGTTTAAAGCTGTAGAACTAGGCGTATGTAGCAGCATGTAGTTGCTAGTTAATTTCACTCAGAGGTCAAGAAGTTCCATAATGTGGTCCAACGTCAGTAGCTCTACCTGGGATTCAGCTGTACCTCAGCCCCAAACACACTCTCTTTCAAGGTGCTGCTGAACTCACTTGCACCTGAGAACAGGGCCTCTGCTGTGGCATGGGGTAATGGTGGTGGATGGCACGCGAACTGCTCCTGACTGACCCAGAAAGACAAACTGTCTTTCTTGCTTGTCTCCAGGCACCAGGGAGGGCGCTGGGGTGGTCAGTGTGCCCCACACAGCCAGGCCATGGTCCTGCTAGCATGGAAGAGGGGCAGGAGTGGCAGCTGCTCTTGGCAAAAGCACCCCAACCCTTTAGCAGCAGCTGCTTCTTCCCATCCTTAGCTCCTCCCTTTTAGTGGCAACAATGGCACCTTGGTTTTTTGCATTAAGTTGTAAATGGGTGAAATAGGAAGCATTTACTTTTTCAGGCAGTATTTACAGCTTGCATAGCCAGTCCCCATCTCCTCTAGGGAAAAACATCAAGATATCAGTTTAGTAACGTTTCAAACCTACAGATCAGCAGCTAACACTAGTCTGATGTAATACATACTTCACTTTAAATCCTGCTGTCCATACAGAAAAAACATTTTACATTTGCACATCATGCAGCAGAGAACCATTCCACTGTGCCAGTCGATAAAAATGATTCAACAGCTGAACACATACTTGGATCTCCTCCCAACTACACAACTGCTGCTTAGACTCAAATCAAACCCACACAATGCAATTAGTTTTACAACAGAAATGTTTACTCCTGTATTATTCACTTCAAGCCCTAAATATACTTTTTTTCAGAGAGATAATAAAAGGAAAACAGAAGAGCCCTTGCAACTAATCAACAGAACAATACAGATATTTAATTATACTTTTTCAGACTTACAGAGGAGTGTGAATCATTTGTCTGTCCAGAACTGACCCTTGCTGAAGGCATTACATACGCAGTTTCAGCAGCTAGAAACAAAAAGTTACGTTTAAAAAGCTTAAGTGATAGGAAAAAATTAATACAAAGCCCACAGAGTATTGAAAGTTAACCTCAACAGCCATTTACAAGTATTTGTTGCAAAAGTAGGTCTCAGACTCCTTTTGCATGCAGTTCTATTTATAGCATGGATAGCTAATTCTGGCTTGCATCATATTTACAGAACAATTGTAAGAGCCTGGAATTGCAGGCTGCTACAGATAACAGAAACAGAAGGCAGGACTCATAAAACAGTAAAAAGTGATAGAATTATGAAATCAATATGAAATATTTGTGAACAAATAAACTAAATTCTAGATTGAAGCACATGCTGGTAACACTGTATGAATAGTCTAAGCATGAAATCTTAATTTGAATGCACTATGACATCAATACAGTCTGAATGCTGAACATGAGCAGGTCATCCTTATACAATCTTAACAAATTGAAAAAGAACATTTATTAAACTTAAAATGGAAACTTAAGAAAACTAAAAAGATATCAAAGCACGTAAGCACATGAGCAACACAAGGGAAAATTAGTATTCTATACTTCTGTTTCTGGGGTTTGCTTTTAAAATAAAATACTGTTTGGTAAAAATTCTACTACTCGCACAGCATCAATAAGAGAATACAGTTCTTAACACTCAAAACAACAGCAAGCACAGCCTGTTGATATTCACATAAAACAGAACCTGAAAAACTACTGGTATGTTTAGTTTCTGCATCACTGCTTATTTTGGTTATTTCTAGCAGACTGAAGAGGTCACCACATTCGACTGGCGGTGAGTGAGGCACGTGAACTGGCCATATTTGTTACAGAGGTCAATTGTTTAAAATCAGAATCATAGATTACTAATTGTAGTCTTTTGCTCACCGAAAAAACAGACAATCACTGAATATGGCAAATGTGCTATGGGCACCAAAACTGGCTGCCTCCACTGTTCAGAAAACGGGCTTCTGCATAAATGCAGATTTAACAGACTTTTCACTTACAGGAAAAAAAGTGATTTACAAAGGTATAAAAGGAATATCCTGATTTTAAAAGATGTTTAAATCATAGCAGAGATCATCCAGGCTGCCCAAGGTCCTCAATGCCCAAAGCCCTATCCCAATCCCAAGACAGTCAAGATGGGAATCCCACCACACTAGAGGAACTCTGATGGCCTTAGATATATATGGCTCAAAATACAGTATGTGAAACACATTTCAAACCTTCAGATTTTGAATTGAATGTTGTTAGTGAAGTTTCATCTTTAACAACTGCCCCATTTGTACTTGATGATTCAGTTTTAACAGCCTGCTGGGTTACCATAGTTTGTGTGCTGGAGACAGTACTGGATACAGAAGCATCAGGATTTACAGTTTGTTTATCCAAGTCATGTAATTCACCTACATTTGCTGAAGTCTGAGGACCTTAAAAAAAAAAAAAAAGAATATTAACCAGAATTCAATATTGGTAACACCAAATCTCAACTTGATCTAACAGCTTCAGTTTCATTTAAAACCAGAGTTTAGCTCAGATTCAAATTAGAACAGATCTGATTATGTTAATTGTTTTCTTTAGGTCTATAACTTAACAAGAGTCTGTCTGCATGCTCATAAACAGATATATGTAAACAGTTCAATTAAAACAGTGATTTCATTTCTTTTAAGCTTGCTATTTTGTATCTATTTGGTTACAAAATTACTAATTTGAAAAAAATCCTAATATGAAGTATCCACACAAATCAGCATCACAGATTTGTAACCATCAACTGACGATTAACTACCGTGGCACATCTGTTTCTAACCTAGCGCTAAGATTCAAAATTTCCACACAATACTTAAATTACACTGTGAAGAAACAACCTATAAATTACATGAAAGTCATATATAAAGACCAGGTGATTCTGGATTCACCACACTGAACTTAAGGCACTTCAGTACAATAGCTATATCAGTGTCTATTCATCTTCTATTTCCTCTACAGTCAAAGAGAAACATGCTCCTCCCCATGTCGCCTAAAATTTTACATCAGCTAATAGCTTTTCACGATTAACAGACAGAAGTAGTGTCAAAGAGAGCCTGGAGTTACTTTTACCTTAATGCTGTAAAATTAATCTGGTCCTGTCAGTTTGTTCTTTGATGTTAAAACCAGCTATTTATGTTTAAAGATATGCATTTGCCATCATAATAATGAATATATTGAAAATTTCATGTCCCTTGCAACGCTTCAAACAACTTAAGATTTCATTTTTCCTCGTATCATCTAAAAATACATAAGTAATAAGTAGCACAAGCGGGGGTTTATTTAAACTACAAAGGCCTCAAACTGCAAGACAGATATAATCTTATGTTTATGGGACAAATTTTAACTCTCACTTTTTGATTAATTTTTATTCTATAGTCATCTTACTTGAAGTACAAACAGGCAAAAGAGAAGGGGCATTTGATTCTTTGAATCCTGTAGCATCTGCATGGTTTTTCATAGTCTCATGTGTAATCTTGTTTTCAGGCGCTGCGACCTTTTCTTTTCCTTCTACTTTTAATAATGAGTTGGATGTAAGGGAAACTTGGACCTAACCAAAACAACAAATTTGTTAAATGTTTAACTGCAAAGTTCAGAAATGTCAGTTGGAAACATGGCATGAAAACGCTCAAAAACAACAAACAAAAAGCCTCCAACAAATCCCCCTAGCATTTTAATCAAGAACCACCCTCACAACCCACATCATCTTAGCCAAAACAAAGACTCAAACTGTAGGTTGGCCTGGAAGTGTCCCTGACACATACTAAATTTTACCTGAGAGTGAGCTCACCTTCTTAGTTTATTATATAGAAGCTCACTGGTGCATACATTTAGTCTATTGAGGGAACTTGAGGGAATGGAAAAAAAAAAAAATCACAATTACAGAGGTTTTCAACCTTTGCTTTCCTGGCACATGCCTAAGATATTTCTACTGTTAGTAAAATTTATAGTACTTCTACGTGTGTTTTCTACAAGAACACATTATGAATCCCATACAGACCTGAGGCCTTAACCCAATTAAGAAATGGTATACATTTCTAAAAATGTAATCCTTTAGCCAGTTTGTCCTCCCTCATTCTTTTAAATCGGCAACAGTGGAACATGTACAACTGCACAACTAGAATAGGTAATAACTGAGTTTATTCTGTAGTAGGAACGTACAACTAAGCAGGCTAGCATAAAAACACTGACAAAGAAGGAATATGCCTTTCCTTTTTGCCTCCCACATTAATTTCACCAACACTGAGAGTGAATTATATTTCTATTGATATCAGACTTCCAGTTAGCATTCTAGAAGTCAATACAGTTGCATTTTCCTTTCTTCATTACAAGGAAGACTGTCTGCCAATCGTAAAACTAAAAAGGACATAAGAAAACAGACATAACTACTTCAGCAGGTGTCTTTTTTTGTTGGATCTGGATTTTTTTCTAAGGCCTGAGAAGTATGTAGGGACTTATAAAACTGAGAAAGTGTTTTGGCAGTTCTCTTGCTTCCCATATTGCTTTGCCACTTAGAAGCATTTTTCAGTTTACACTTACATTATTAGGAATGACATTATTTGTTTGGCTGGGATGATCCGCCTTCATTTCTGGATAAGGGACATTAGGCAATGATTGTGGACTTTGATGTAGAGAAGAGCCACCTTTCAGGTAAACAAAAGCAAATTCCAATCAGTTACATAAAGCTTAACATTATGTTCATTGGAATCTATTCCAGTAAGTAAGAGGGAGACCAAAAGCTGCCTGAAGGAAGACTTGGCTGTAAGACTAATATGAAACTGCACGGCCAAACAGTCAGATAAAATCCTTTCCTCACTGTTTCCTTTCTCAAATTGTGCCCAGCACTGTACAAATACCTTCAGACAGATGGCCATAACTGACAAGAAGTTAAAGCTGAGATTTCCATAATCATGATGCTCACATTTGGAGAATAACCAAAGAAGCAGGGTCTCTGTCTCTCAAAATCATATTAAAAAATTGATTATTTGTGCAATCCTCTACCTCTGCACAAACATTAGCGTATTATCTGACTACTACCTTGTGGACTAAGCACTGATGTCTCAGGAACCCCAGTACCAGGTATTCCAGCCGCTGGTGGCACTGGTGAGTCAGCATGTAACTGAAGAAGATACCCTTCAACCGTAGGTACTTCATCCCATTTCACTTGAAAAGAGTTGGTTGTAGCTCTGATCAGCTGTACCTGTGATGGTGCTGGAGGTTTCTCTACAAAAAAAACAATAAAACCCATACGGCATGTTTAAAATTGCCCTCTTTATCAGTTTAAGAAGTACCTATATAATGCAAGCCAAATCAATAGCCTCTTTTTTGCTTATGTACAATATATACCATGTTCAACAAGAAACAGTTGTCAAAAGTGGTAAGTCACGTCAGAGAACTGTAAGTCTTCAAAACTGCTTAAGTTTTAATGCTTTGTTTTTTCAATGGCTCTTCTGCTGCCACTAAGTCTTTGTTTGTATATACATTGTTATAGGGATTACAGAGAGAAGAGCTCCTTATCCCTTTCTAAAAGGCTGCAAGCAGCTCTTTGCCTCCTAAGGCTTTATGTATTCCTGGAAGGGATTCACAGAAGATTGTGCTTTCTTTTTTCTTGCTCTCGGTAGCTAAAGTGAACTTTCCCTTAAAACTTCTCCTGCAGAGGCTGAAGCCTAGGCATGATTCAATACCTATGACCTGTTCCTCCCACTTGCCTTCATGGCTGACTAGGCTGCACTTTCAAGCACATACTTCCCCTGCTATTTTTTTTTCATTTTCTGACCTCCCTGAGGATTAAAAAAAAACAAAACAAACATAAACCAAACACCAAACCAAACACAATCTCTTAAACGTTTCATAATCTCCAGTAACTATTCTCATGCTTCTGCTTGAGTGGGCAACAATTCCCTCCCAGAAGTACTATTCTAGTTCCCTCTCTCACAATACCATTTCAGTGTTCTGCCATCAAGCCAGCTAATGAGTGACTGGTGCTCCAGAATTCCCTTAAGCCCCAGGAACAATTTGGTCCTTTCTCAGATTTGACAGTATCTTTTTGTAGTGCAAGAGATGAGGAAGCAGGAGCAGCAATGATCCCAAGAGAACCAGGGGCTTGGTAAAAAAGAGTAAGTAGCAGCAGAAAAGATCACCAAGAAGAGAGGCCAGGAACCCTGAGTTTAGATAAAACACCCTTTAGCACCTTGTATCTACTATGACATACAATGAAGAATCTAGCCACAAAGTTCTTTCAGAGGCTTTAAACAAGCCTTCCTACTTTTCAGTTTGAGCTGGAGCCTTCAAACAACACTGAAGCATGGTTTATATAAATAAGGTTTAAGACTTCAATAATCTTTGAGTTTGCTACAGCTTTAGACGTTCTGTTCATCAATGATGCTAGCTTCCCATATAATAATAAAATTTGGAACATAGTACAAGTCTCTTATTTCTGACTCACCAGTATCAAGGTACCAAAGATCTTTGCAGCAGACTTGATTGTTCCAAGCTTTTCTGTAACCATCTCTACCACTCCAGATATACAGACGAGTGCCAACCGCTACAGCACAGTGTCCTGCTCTTGGCCCTGGTAACAAGTTACTTTTGTCCTCCTGGCAATCTGAGATCAGACCTATCCATTCTGTGGTATCTAGTGAATGAAACTCAAAAGATTTAGTTTCTAGATGTCTTCCAAAACAAGCAAAACAGATGCTAATACACTTTGTTAATGTCAATACACTGCTCAGAGAAAAGGAAAATAAATCATCTCTGGTCTTCTAGACAATTGCATTTGAATTTGCAATATTATAATGAGAAGGTCACTTTCCAATTAGTTTGCAAGATACAATCAGTTAATACAGGATGAATTTCTGGCCTCTGGTTGTCTGTCTTAGGCAAATACAAGATCAGAAGTTTAGGATTCAGGGACAGTGCATTTAGAAAAAACTCATTTCAGGATCTGTCTTTTGTGTTCTTCTATAAATGAAGGAGGAGTATTTATATTACTATTAAAGTCGTATTAACAAAGATTTGCAGCAGCAAACCTGCTGAATGTTCGAAGAAAAATATTACTCATTAAGATAATAATTTCTTAAGGAAGATGTAAAAAAAATGGCATGTTCTTTAGTCAGCCAGATTACAACTGTGTATCCTAAATGTTTTCTCAGGATATTCAAAATATTTACTCCATTTCATTAAGAAAGTATTAATTCCAAATGCCCACTCCCAGAAAGGCAGAACACTAACCCAAATTAAGATAAGAAAATGAACCGGTACATTTCCATTCACCATCATGAGCAGAAATTTCACCTCCTGCTGACTGTGGAACCCATCCACCAAAAACATACATTCTGAAATACAGGAAAAGAAGGAAGAGGGGAAAAAGACAAGAAAAGCCAATTAACATCTAGATCTGCTGCATGTGCTCTCTCAAACTAGGACAAAACAGAAAATATCCAGTACTTCACAGTTCTGGTTTACAGCAGATTCTATTCTGTCTACTCTCTTTAGAAAGTATTGTTGCAGACATTCACCTTCTGAAACTTTTGAGTAAGCTGATTAAAAAACCGCAACCAAACAAATAACAAACAAACCTAAAACTACTCCAACTATTTCCCAGAAATAGAAGTTAATATTGTATCTTTCTACAAACCACCAAACTGCCAATACTCTCCAAAAATCACACATGTACACACAGGATTTCTACAACTCTTTACTGCAGACCTCTAAATAAACCATTCTAAAATTAGAAGACCAGTATCTTAAGTCAGATATCAAAATTTTAAAACATAATGTAGGCTACAAACTATTAACATCTTAGTAAATAATAAAAAGAAGCTGGATTATAAGATGGAAAGCTTTCACGCTTCCTTCCCCCCTTGTCTCTGACTCCTCATATCAGCTTTTAAACTAATATAAAATGGACTGAAACCCATGCTTAAAAGCCCATTTTATCAATGCTATCCACCAAACCAAACCATAATGGCAAGAAGTAAAGCAATGAGAAAGAGTATAGAGAAACCGGCCCATAAAAACGTGGAAAGGTTTTGCCGAGAAGTAGTTATGCCCTTTGAGCATTTTCTTTGCGTAGCTAGTTCACTGTGTCACAGACATGGAGGGACTCAAGTTGTCTCCCATTAGAGCCAGCTCAGGTCCAGCTGAGATTGCTCCAGAATGCACAAACGTGCATGAAGAAGCCAGGAAAGCTACTTGTGGGTTAGGCAGACTGTCTTGCTAAATGGACACTGACAGTTTGATACCCTTAAGTTAACAATAGTACTTTTACATTTCCTCTGAGATAGCATAATAGAAACGGAAGAGTACTCTACAGGGCTGATGGTTTATACTGAGCAGTAGTGGATAAACATCATCATTTTCCTACTAGGTGTACCTTTCTAGAGCTGAGCTTTTAACAACAGACATACTTGTTTCCTATTACATTGGCTGTATGGAGACTGCGAGGAAGTGGTACTGTTCCTTTAGTTTCTGGTCTTGACCAGGTCATGGTTTCTAAAAGAAAAAGAATAAAACTATTCAAAAAAGTGCTGCTGTGTATTTCACTATCTGAATTTTAGGATGTAACATACGTTTAACATTCAACAAAACAGAATTCCACCTTCTTCAAATGGCGATTTCAAGAAATAAGGTGCAACAATAAGCACTTAAAGCTTCTTTTAAAAATCACAGGAAATACTGACAAACTAATTGCTTATCATTTTATCAAAAAGATATGTTATGGTTTCATTATGGTTATTCAGCTTGGTTATCATACTGACAGTCTTTAAAGCACTCTAAGTAAATAATCTCACAGTGTAACCAAAACCAGTAAGGATAATATATGCAAACAATGCTATATGTATTTAATTCCAAAAAGCTAACACTATGTTGTAAGTCCCAATAACAACTGCACCACGTCATGCCATATACTATAATTTTTTCTCTTAGCCTGTAAGGCCTCTGCACTGACTACTAGTGGCTTATCAACTTACCTATGTCAAGTTCCCAGAGATCATTAAGCCGACAGCCACACATCCCTCCAAAAATATACATCTTTGGACTTCCCAAATCTTTTCTGCAGTATATGATGGCTGTGTGCGATTCTCGCGGAGATGGCAAGATCCCTTTGGTGATAGGAATACTCCAGCCGACAACGCCAGAACCGTGTTGCAGCTCCAGTTCATAGAAATCATTTAAATATCTAGGGTATTATTGTCAAAGTATAAAGAATTCACTTATAAGCAAGATTACAAGTGAGCTTTAAACCCTGACCCTTGTAAGTATTACAGACTTCAGTCTTGGGAGAGTGTAGAATTTAAAAATCTCAAAACATCTGATGGCATTGTGGACACTACCAAAACTAAATGGATTTATAACAAAAAGTGAACTACCACGACTTATGGCCTCTAAGAAAACATGCTTCCATATCATACTTGATACACTGTATGACATGAAAGAAATATTAAACACTGGTAAAAAACATTTGTAGCAGAAATTGCTACATATGGACAAACCCAGAATAAACTGCAAAGCTGTGAGAAGTACATGATGACATGGGACATTAGAGATTAATTTCTGCAACTCTAAGGTAACAAAGGTAAAAAGAAGCTGTTTCTCATTTCTTCAGGCTGGCCAACAAACAATTAGCCATTTGTTGACAAATCTATCAGCAAGTTAGATAATGGTCACTGAATCTTGGCATTCACACCAGATACCTCTTGCTTACTGAGCTTAAAATTACCAGGTTATAGCTCAGTGTATGTAAGCTCTTTGAAATGCAGGTGAATGTGGATATAAAACCTTAGCATTATCACAGAATAGGTTGGAAGGGACATTAAAGGTCATGTAGGTCCAACCCCCTGTCATGGGCAGGGACACCGCAAAGCCCCATCTAGCCTGGCCTTAAACGCTACCAGGGATGGAGAAGCCGCAACTTCTCTGGGCAACTTGTTCCAGTGCCTCACTACTCTCACAGTGAAGAATTTACCCTCTCTCAGTTTAAAGCCATTCCCCCTTGCCCTGTCACTACATGCCGTTGTAAAAAAGTTCTTCTCCAGACTGGAAGACTACTCTAAGGTCTCCCCTAAGCCTTCTCTTCTCCAGGCTGAACAAGTCCAATTCTCTGAGCCTGTCTTCATAAGAGAGATGCTCCAGCCCTCTGAGCATCTTCGCGGCCTCCTCTGGACTCACTCCAAGAGGTCCATGTCCTTCTTATGTTGGGGTCCCCAGAGCTGAATGCAATACTCAGAGGGGGGTGGGGTGTCTCACCAAAGCGGAGTAGAGGGGCAGGATCACCTCCCTCGACCTGCTGGTCATGTTCCTTTTGATGCAGCCCAGGATACGGTTGGTTTCTGGGCTGCAAGCACACACTGAAGCCAGCTCATGTTCAGTTTCTCATCGAACAACACCAAGTTTTTCTCCTCAGGGCTGCTCTCAATCCAGTCTCCACCCCGACCCATACGCGCATGCCATTGCCCCGACCCACATGCAGGAGTTTGCATTTGGCCTCGTTGAACTTCATGGGATTTGCACAGGCTCACCTCTCAAGCATGTCCAAGTCCCTCTGGACAGCATCCCTTTCCTCCAGCATGTCGATCACACCACACAACTTGGTGTTGTCGGCAAACTTGCTGAGGGTGTACCGTTATTATAGTGCTGTTTGCCAAATAAAGGCAACTTCAGCTTTTACTTTTAAAAAGTTCCAGATGAATTCATGACTGTTTTCTACAGTATTATAGAGGAAACTTCTATGGTGAATTCCCTGGTGATTCGTAAGACTTTGCTGATTTAAGTAATTCTAACAAACAAGCCATTCTTAAAAACTTCACCCAAAATACTAAGATCAAAGTCTACTCAGGTTTTCCTCCAAAAGTGGCAGGGCTGTCAGCCAGTGTTGTGGGATTAGCAGAAGAAATATGTCAGCTTCTTAGCACATAACCCCTCCACTGCACAAATAATCCAAATGTGAGTACTTGATATGTACGACAGCCTCCCTAGAATGCTCCTCTTTGAAGCTGTCATATCTAGTAATTTATTTTTTTTAAAGGCATTGAATTCAAGCCAAATCAGCATACCTGGGAACATTATTATTTGAATCCTCACTTTCATTTGCCAGGCCACCAAATAAATAGCACTTGTTACCATATAAAGAAAAGCTGTGGCCAAGTCGAGGACAAGGTGGTGATCCAGTGGAAGGAGCTTGAGGTTTTACTTTTTTCCAGAGCCATCGACTTGCCTTAAAGACAAGAAAAACATATTCAGAAATACTTTCATTTATAGTTGCTCATAGTCAATAGAATACAGATAATATTTACACTCGTATATTTTCTGAATTATTTTTAAGGGAATGCTGGGCTTTTCTTAGGATACAGACATTAAAAGTGACAAATAGGAGCTACACTTTATAAAACACCAAATATTTTTGTACTTTATTCAGGCTAGATGGAAGTCTCTTTTTCAAAGTTATTTATATTTTCTCCATCTTCAGAATCTATTCAAAGAGGTTATTCTTCCTGGAGCACAGCAAAGCTCATCTAACTCTCCTTGCAGCTGGCAATATAAAATGTGTTTGCTCATAAATATATAAATAAAGTAGTCTTCCGAACTGAAACATCTTCATACATTTCATACCTGCAATTCATACAAATCATTACTGTATCTTCCATATTCAACCATTCCTCCAAAAACTAGTATTCTGGTGCCATCACAAACAAATCCATGTGCTGCACAGCCTGGAGGAATATCTCCCCTTACAGCAGGAAGGAACCACTGATTTGTAACTATAGTAGAGAGGGGAAAAAAAAAAAAAAAAGAAGGAAAGTATTTTTAAACACCTCTGCTTTCTAAAGAAT
>JANHGB010060799.1:0-21134 GCA_026283785.1 Coracopsis vasa
TTCTGCTTCATTTGTGTGTGTAACTTTAGTTTTGTGGCTTCGTTTCTTCCTGAAAAACAATTGCTTCAGGGTCTGTCAGTCTTCAAGTAAGCCTTTCTATCCTTACAGCAGCAAAAAAACTTTGCAGTGTGCCAAGTCTCTAATAAAAGTAGGGGGTTTTCTACTTGACTGCTGTTTCAGGGCAAAGTTTGATTTGAAAAGGATGAACTGACTCCCTTGTTGCAGTCTCTAGAGCATGTGTGTGACTATTTGAATGTTGGTGTTTGTTATTTCACTTCAGCAGAAAAATATGAGGCTTGTTCTTCAATGCTTCCTTTGTTACTCCAAAAACAGGGTAATATAGAAAAATCGTTGCGCTCCTCCTTTGACTAAGGTTGTAACATGCACATTAAACGTAGGAAAAAATGATGGCATCTGCAAATGCACTTTGAACAAAGATCTTGTGCTCTCTCAATACGGAGGATGTGGGAGTGTGAGAATGGCTTAAAATTCATCAGATTTCCTGTGCAGAAATAGGAGTCCAGTTGCCTTTAATGTCTGTCTCTAACGTGGGAAGCGGATGTAAAAGCTCAGGTAGTCTGCAGACAACCTTCTGAGGGTGAGATTTCTACTCAAGGTCTCAAACATAAGCTCTGCAGTATCTTTTTCGATTTTAAAGTAAATATTGGAACCTAAAAAGATCATTCAGACTGTTTAAGCTAAGAGCTTAAACTATTTACACATCAGATAGAGCAAGTTAGGCACTGTAAACATGGTTAAGAGCTGGAAGCTATGCCTATGTCTCTGTGGACTAGATAAGAAGCTTGTCTAAATCTAGCTGATTAGGAAACAGGAAAAAAAGGATATATTGACCAACTGTCCACATCACAGTATCTCCCCACACACACTTGAGTTTTTAAATGGCAGGCTCTTTGGTGTAGTAACCTACTCATTGTAGCATACTGGAAACCTACCTCTAACCCCTGAGGAGCCTTGAATTCGACATCTGCTCGTGAGCCAGGCTGATGCCTTGCTTGGCTGAAGCTGGGACACTTCATGAATAGAGGCTTAAGGGGTGGATCCAGGAAAGACTAAGCACAGCAGAACCTGGTGAGAAGGAATTTTTATGGAGTGGGAAAGTCTTTGGGTTTAGTCTTTGCTTACAGTAGATCTTTGTCCAGCGGAAATCTTAAGCTGTTCTTGGACCTGGGATATGCAGTTTCTATCTTCTCACTACAAGCTTTCACTTACTGAAGAGTTCATGGCCTCAGGCTGCACCAGGTGAGGTTTAGATTGGGTATTAGGAAAAGTCTCTTCACAGAGAGTGTGATCAAGTATTGGAATGGGCTGCCCAGGGAAGTGGTGGAATCACTGTGCCTGGGTCTTCAGAAACTGTGTAGATGAGACCCCCAGTGGTACGGTTTAGTGGTGACCTTGGCAGTCCTGGTGTAATGGTCGGACTAGATGATTTTAGAGGTCTTGTCCAACCTATTTGATTCTATGTAGATTTGCACATAACTTTAACAGCTAAAGTAGCCTATTTGAAGGAAGTCCTATTGCTCTGCTGGTTCTTGTCACACAGGGACCTTCTTTTATTATGCCTTTATAGAAAGTAAAAAAAACTAGGACTGGATTGATATTCATTCCATGGTTCATTCCCAGTTTCTGCAGTGTAACTCAACCTCTTGGTCAGGTGTGGTATCTGTACTTCAGATTGTGAAGAAATCTTCCAAGCTGTGCCTGTTTGTCTATATGGCTCAAAGTTTTCAAGTCAAGGTGTACACATCAGTAACTTGCTCTTGATATCTGATTGCCAGAATTATCAGCTTTTGCAAGGATTGCACATATCTGACCAACTTTCTGTAAGTTATGGGATCTAGATGTAATTGTCTTCCTCCTTTGTGTTGTATCAAGAACATCCTCTTACCAGGAGTAGGAGAAGATGACTCTTATTTCAGCCTGTGTGTAACTGAATGTACCTGCCCTTTTCACCCTGCTGTGGAAACCTGTTCCATAACTAATCTGGAGAACATCATCTGTGTCGTGCCTCTTCATCTCTGAGTCACTCTAAGGAGTTAAGTTGCTCTCCAAGGAGAAGCTCTATTTTAAAGGAGAACTGAAGAAAATAGTGGTTATATTTTCTCAAGTCCCGCCTCAAATATATTCTCAACTGCCTATAGTTAAACAGTCAGTATTCAGTCAGCGTTCAAATGATTGGCATCATTACAGTTCCACTTCCACATTTGTCTTTGAAATGGAGGAATATGCCTGTTCCATGGTTAAACAGGACAGGTATTTAGCAGTTTCAGTCTTCTGTTTTACACACAGTTCCATTCCTCTTACTGCTGCATTTACAGAAAACAGAGGCCTTGCTTCCTGAGGTCCAAGCAGCTGGGTGAATGAGGGCTTGAAGGTAAAAAATGATCTGATGATAGAACTTCTAAAGTGTGAGCAAGCTCTCCTATATCTGAAGCACACACTATTCCCAATTGGAGGTAATAAATAACTGTAAAAAGAGTGGTCTAAGGTTCAGTCCTTCTGTAAGACTTAAGAGTTATGTTGAAAACCTGTATTTTTAAGGGAAGTTGCTACACTATGCAACTCTACTGAGCAGCAAGTACTAAGTCCAGTGTTTGAAAGCTGAGATATGGCACAAGGGAACCTGTTCACAGCTGGAATCCTTTCTAGGACTTTGGAGTAATTAACAGAGGAAAAGCTGGTCAGGGTTTGGTTAATTACACTTCAGTTACTGCATTGTGTTAGAGTGCTAATACTTTATAAACCTGTGCCAAATGTTTGCTGTGGGGACAAGGGAAAGTTATGTGTGAGTCTTCTCCATCTTTGTAACTCTTAATTAACTAGACAGTCTTCATTTACACACAGAATTAGCTTCTAGTACATGGATCTGTTTTGATGTTTTCCAGCTCAACCCTGTGAGGGATATAATATTTAAATCCTGTAACTGATGTCATTCTGGTGAATGAAGAAAAGTAATAATCTGATGTTGAAAATGTTCATTTATCATTATTGTGATCTTAATCAGTTTCCTTTCTATCCTGATAAGGAATAAGAACTTTTTCAGCTGTGTAGAAGTAAACTACTGGGGATTTTTTTAATGGCTCTGACCACCACTTCCTCAGATCGCAGGAGAATTTTGTCTTTCAACTGAAAATTCAAGTTTCAGCAGTATATGTTTAAGGGGACAAAGTACTCTGTGTCATTTTAGTGAGGGATAAGATTCTTACATTTGTTTGCCATGGAGCTATCTCAATTCTGGTGCTTATATATGTTCGTAGGACACGAATGTGTTGCTTTCTGCCTCTTTTTTCATAGCTGCCTTAGTATGATGAGTAGCCTGTCAGAAGCTCTGCAGGGATTACTTAGACTGTGCAGTTTGTGTGCTGTGTTAGGTCTGGCAACAGAATTCTTCATAAGTTACCGTAAGCCCCCTGACAGTTATCTTTATGGGTCTTCACGATTTATTTTCTTTACTCATTTTGTATACTCTGCTTTTCAGCTGCATCTCAACCTGCTGGTGAGCTGTTGTCAGTAGAGGTCTTGTTAACAGTGTTGGGGAGGATACATCACCTTAACTTGCCGTTGCTGTCTCCTCTGTGCTTTCTGTGTTTTGGGCTAAGCAAAGTTTAGCACAGGCAAAGATGTTGTGTGTAATGTGGTTTTAAATGTGGTGGCATATCTTTGGGTATACAGGCTAGGTGGAGTTGCTCCTAAATGTACTTTAGACAAAGCTTTTGAGTTAAAATAACCTGTATGTTAAGTTGTGAAATCTACATTTCCCTGGGCTCTTGAAGATGCTGTGTAAGTTACTAGAGAAAATGAAATGACATCTCAGGACACCCCAGATGGTCACCTCCTTGGTGTCCTTGGGAAGCGAGTGTCCAACTGGAGCAAGGCAGAGAACTGGCGCGTGTATAATTTCAGGAAGGTCTTTGACCTCCCTTTCCCACTGCATTTCAGCCATCCCTGTTACCTGCTTGTGAAGACTTAGAGCCAGCTCTGATGCAGGGCTTACCTGGGCTCTGCGGGGCAGTCTTGCTTTAGTGGTGGCAAAGGCTGGAAAATTAAAGTAACCTGAAACCCCTAGTCTAGAAACTGCTCTGTCAATAAATAGTTGTTTGGTCACAGTATTGCAGCAAACTGCCTTGCATGGAGTACTCTGGATCGCTCAGTAAAACCTATTAACCCCTGTATTCCTGGCTTTACCTTTCTCTCCTCCCGAGAACCTAGACATTACTGAATTTCTCAGCAGTGTTCTTCTTTGTAGCTCAAACAAGTTCACAACTTGGAGGCTTGGGAAGCAGTGGCTGTGATTCTGCCTGTTGCAACATGTACAACAGAGAAAAATGAGCACCGTGCGATTCACAGAAGACTTTGCATCTCCGTGGTTGATAGTTTTCTTGAGCATGAATTTTGTATGGAGAATGAGATTTAATCAGGTGCTGTGCTTCAGAGTTTAATTCCACCTTCCCCTTAAGTGACAAAACTAATGAAGTAAGGGATGGTCGCTTAAATGAATAGGTGAAGTCTCCCTAATTTACCAGGAACAAGTAGATCTATTGTCTGCTTCCTTCTTTTGAACTCATCATCCTACAAAGCTACGCCAACACAGTGTGTGGAGGGCAAGCAAGGATATCTCCTGAGAATGAGCTTACTCTTTTGTTGTTCACCTGCTATTCTCATTAGCCTGTCAAAGAAACAGTGTTAATTTACTTCACAAAGGTCTATTGAAGTGAAGAAAATTAACTTAGGAACAAATAGCTGACTGAAAACTAAGCTGGCAGCTGACTTAGTTTTTCTCAGCTGTGTTATTTATACTGTTGGTTATAGTTTGAGTGTCTGTTATTTAAAAGGAAAAAATATAAAGCTCTCTTGTCAGGTTTTATCAAGTGAACCATATTAGTTTAGATCATGTACAAGGAGTCATTGCCTTGATCTGGAGGGATCTTCCAGAGGGACCACATGTCTGCAGCTTTGTGTGTGCCTTCACTTCAGCACATCCTATCCATGTACGGTGCTGCTGGTTGTTCCTGACCAGCGCACCCATGCAGCAGCCCCTTTCCTCTCTGGTTCCTCCTGTCACACCAGGCTTTTACTCTCTGCCCAGCACTGGCAGATTGCATAGTTCCTCTGTGTGTGGATGTTTCCATGATCCCTACAGTCCACTGTGCCTACTGCTGCACTGCCAGATTGACTTTTCCTTCCCAGAATTGCCATGCAGGTGTAGCTGTTGGCACTCACTTTGTTTCTCACCTGAAGGCCAATCTGCAGGAATGGGTTGTCAGGGAGGAACTACAGCACGGGAGATGAAGTAATGCAGAACAATGTGGGACTGCAGCAGCACAAGGGTCTCCAGCGGTCTTAGATCCTGCTTTCAGTAAAACAAGATCCTGCATTTCACATAGCTATGAGGAAGTTTAAACATTCGAATTTGGCAACATGATGATGTGTGTGTTTCTGCTTAATGAAATGATCAGTCATGCTTGAAAAAAAATAACAAATCTATTCTTTGGTACTGGATAAGAAGCTTTTCATACTGCAGTGTGGCAGGGGAGAAGGAAGTGTTTTTGAGTGTGTTGAAGGAAATTGCATGTGTTGCAATTTCATAAATGGTCACTGGCCCAGAAGCACTTTCAGCTCCTGTCACCAGGCTCTGCTGCTCTGCTCAGGTGTGGGTCTGAGACCTCGTGGCTTCTATTCACAAGTTTTCAGCTGAATTGTTAACTTTGTACAGTTGCTTAACAAGAGGACCATGGATGAAAGGGACTGAAATAAGATGGTGGAACAACTGTTAAAACAATGTCTATGCTTTAACAGAGTGAATAAGGTGTCTTTGGATGCTTTTTTGGTTTCCTTTTCTGCAAGAGTAGTAGTGCTTCATACAACATTTACTGGAAAAAACCCTGAAACACTGATTTACCAGGCACCTGCTTATCTTAGGTGCTGCCTTGACACAAATTGGCAAAAGGAACCATTGGCTAATATAGCTGTCTTTTTGGTTTTGCTTTTGAACTGTCTGGTGCAACTGTGTGCTTCAGTGTAGCTGTGAATAGCATCCCTTGATCTTATTTGTCAATTCAATTTTGCATAGCAACTCCCAAGTCCTTTCCTCTTCTCTTAGCTGGGCTGTTCAGGTCACAAGTTTTAATTTGTGGAGAGAGGAAAACAGAATGGGTGGTTTCTTTTGATGATAATTTTCACCATGACTAAAATCATTACTGCAAAGCTCTTCCCCTTCCCTCTACCTTTCCCAAGCTGGGACAAATCGGGAATACTGAGGCTTTTGTGATAAGGAGTTTTACTGCCAAGCAGCATATTTTTGTTAAATGCTTGTTAATCAGGATTATCTGATGTAAGAGCAGCTGCTGATAGCTGATTAAATACAAATAAACACTGGATATTTCATGCCTCTTCAGCTGGATCTGCAGTGACATGACAGATTTCATATTTCTAAGCCAAGTTTATGCTAAAACCAGATGTGTTGCAGAAGGTGCTTGACTTTGCTGTAGAAGCAGACAAAGAATTGTAGTACAAAATGAGAAAATGACTCTTCAAAAGAAACCTTGAGATGTGACATAGTGACATAGAATCATAGAATAGCTAGGGTTGGAAAGGACCTTAAGATCATCCAGTTCCACCCCCCTGCAGTGGGCAGGGACACCTCACACTAAACCATGCCACCCAAGGCTCTGTCCAACCTGGTCTTAAACACCGCCAGGGGTGGTGCATTCACAACTTCCTTGGGCAACCCATTCCAGTGCCTCACTACCCTTACAGTATGGTGGAGTCTGGCACCAGGAGCAATACCTGTAGTAGGAGCAGAAGTGGTTTTACTGGAGACAGGTTAAGTGACAACACCGAGGTATTTATAATAGCTGAAATCCCTGAATCAGAAGCAGCCTTCAAAACCCCAGATGGGAAAGACTTAGGAGCCCTTCCCCACAACAGAAAGGTGCCAGTTTTGGCCAGTTCATTATCCAGTAATTGTACTAAAAAAGGTAGACTTCTTGCTGTATAAACCTACTCCAAATGAACTTAAACACCCTCTGAATGCCTGCAGTAGGTTTCAGTGCTGCATTGCTGTAGGCAATGCTGTTCTGTCTGACCATACAATTTTCTAACCTTAGTTTTGAAGCAGAAAATCTCAGAAATCCTGAAGTAAGCTCAGAAATGCAAAATGTGCCATTGGCCATGTTCATCTTTAACTGATGAGAACTGTAGCAATGAAGCATTTTTGCCTGTGTGCGATGTATGACACTGTAAATAAAACTTGAACCGAGACCTACTTTTTTCTGCTGCAACTCTGTAACTTGGCTCAGTAACGCAGAGATGTAATGCTCTATTTTTCTTGTGCTATAAGTATATGTAACTTGGTAATGCTGCGATGCAATGCTCTATTTCTGATGCCTGTGGTCATGGGCAGCCAATTGCCTTACTGACTCACAGAAGAGTATGTAAGGATGTCTCTCCGTTTGCTTGTAATGTCACTTCCATAAAATCAGAAGTGTTTTTGAAATGGGCATGTCTAATTTGCATTCCTAAAGAAGTATATAGGTTCCTTGGCACTGCAGGCTTAGCTTTGATTTACCCCTGGCACTGGCTTATGTTGTTGAAATACCGTGTATTGTTTATGTTTAATGGGATTCTTCTGTTTGTTCAGGTTGTGAAGAGAAGCTGCTGCACTGAGAATCTGAAGAAGGGAGCTCTCTGTTAAGACTGCAAGAAGATACTACCAACTGGTAAACACTTCCTTAGTCTTTGCTTTGTAGAATGTTCTTTTTTTTCCATAATATTTTAGGCCAAGGAGCACAAAGTATTTTGATCTATTGAAAGCAAGAAGTAGTTAATACAATTTTTTCCTATGATGAACTGTAGCTTACCAGACAAAAGGGTCAGTAGCAGTGGGTGACATGGGGGTATTTAAACTGCAATAACAAGTGATTACATTCCTACTTTAGCAGTAGGAGCAAAAAGGACTAGTCCATTTTTTCTGTGGTGGGATGTTAAACATAGTCTCTTTGCCTTCTTTGCTGAGACTAATACAACATGTCTGTTCCTCTTACTGTATAAAGACTCTTTGAAGTGTGATAGTACAAACACTGATGCTTCAAATATAATGTTTCAGAGCCTCTAGAAAGAATAGAAAGGAAACCTTGACAAAATCTAGTTTAGAAGTTGAACATTGTTAAGCATGCTGATTTGGGTGACCAGGTACTTTGGAAGATGCCATTAATGTGCTTGTCTTATTCTATGGGTGTTTGCAGCATTATTTTCACTGAAAATAATACATGATAGTAAAACTAAGGAGGCATCATAATCCACAGGTATTCAAAGTCCTCTGTAGCTTGCCTGTAGGTTTAGAATGATAAAAGGATCCTCAGTGAAGAGCTGTGACTGCTTAGTAGCATCTTTTACCTGCCCATAAATTAAAATGTAGAGGAGCTACCTATTATAAGGCAATCACAAGGAAACAGGAGAATTTAGGAGATCTGAGTATGTTTTGACACAGCTAAATCATATGCACATTGATAGTAGGTACCTGATATACAGCTCACTTCTCAGATACTTAATGTTGTAAGTGAAGTAGCAGTTTTCAGTATGGGGGAAGACATCCCCAAGGCTGTAAGTTAAATATGCATTCAGTTTTCATCTGTGAATGATATATACCTTCTGTAGTGCTTGAATCCTACCCTTCTGTTTACTGCTGCCATTTGAGCTACTGGGCCAAGTAAACTCCTGTGAAGAGAGGGTTCTTAGCCTGGAATGGGATGATGCAGCTGGGACCAAGGATGAATGTGGAAAGTGGCAGCATTCTTGGCCAACAAGGAAACATTAAGCTTTTATAACCCAAATATTTACAGATGCTTGGTTAATCTTCACGTGCCAGTTAATTTGCCTAGATGTTAGAAGCAGTTGAGGATAACTTTGTGAAGCTGTGTTGTGTGGCTGTTGCTAATAACCAGGCTTCACAGAGAATATTAAAATACTTTGTTGTGTTGTTCTGACAAATCTAGATTAATGATAGGAAAGTTTTGAAGGCTTGTAATGGTCAATAATGTGCATCTGTCAGCAGTGGCATAGTGAAAACATCTGACTTCATGCAGTCTTTTTCTATATAAAGATGACTTGTATAGTACAGGTATTTGTGAGCAATAATTTCAAGAGCTTTGTTGCTTGGCTCTGTAAAATAGCAACTCCTGAAACTAAACTGCGTGTGACACCTTCCCAAATACCCAGTTTGAAAATGCATGTCCCTCAATTTACAGGAGAAAGAACCTGTCATGTAGTATGTCACAATTTGAGGTACTGAAGCACTGTGTTACCAACACAAGTTTTGAGTCACATTGTAATCATCTGATAGTAATTTTTAGGTTAATCTTTTGGAATATTCTGATCATGTATGATGTGAATAAATAATGTGTGTCTGTCACTGAATTTAAGTGCATAGCTTGCCCCATACAGAAAGTTGAAAAGCACTTTAGCCTAGTAGTGAGGGGTCCTCTGTCCGTTTCCCTGCTTCAGCTCCTCTTACCACCCCATCATCCCACCCTCTGTCTCTGAGAGAAATCTTACAGGATGGCTGTGCTGAATGAAACTGGGTAATTCTAGAAAGTAGCCCTTTGTCTGCAGCTGTGGTAAAGTATTTGTCTGAATTCAGCACTTCCTCTAGGACCAAGAGCTGAGATCCCCCTGTGCTCTGCTGCATTTTAGACCTGAGTCAGGTCTCAGCTCAGGCACTTAGCTCTGGAAGTATGCTGAAAAGATAATGTGACAGAGGGACACTGCAAACAGTGTGTTTGGGTCTTGTATGATGGGTATTAAAGACAGAAATACGAAGCCCACTGTACCTTGGTGTGGTGCAGAGTAGCCCAAAAGGTTGTACAGGACATGCATGCTTATCTTAGAATCATTGAATGGTTTTGGTTGGAAAGGACCTTAAGATCATCCAGTTCCAACCCCCCTGCCATGGGCAGGGACACCTCACACTAGACCGTGTCACCCAAGGCTCTGTCCAGGCTGGCCAAGAACACTGCCAGGGATGGAACATTCACTGCCTCTTTGAGCAGCCTGTTCCAGGTGGTATTTATTTTGGTTATGATGTTTCATTATCTCAGACACTGAAGTACATAAAACATTTTTAATGTTTTCCCAATTTTTCTTAGCTTTTTCATTAAGTTAATTTGATTGGGATTATATTTGCAGAGTATCAGTCATTCAGAAAGATCTTGATAATTATCTCCTGATTTGGCATATAATCTTTAGTAATTATTCATTCTTATTTTATAGCTTTATCTCTCATGTGCAGCTTGAACTTGTCTGCATGCTTGAAGCTTTAAAATCTTTCCATGCAATTTAGGATTGTTCTCCTGTAATGCTGATGATGGGGAGGTGTTTACAGCTGATTAGTAGGTTATGGAGTCCCTGTTCCAACACAGATATTGCAGTGTTTGTGGCTTAACAGGTTTTGCATTTTGGGCTAATTTTAATAAATATGAAAACACCTTCAGTACTATGTTTGCAAAGTGGAAGCAAATGCATAGCTGTCATTTTCTTACTAATTTTGAGAACTCTTTGTTGTGGCTTGTGTAGCTCTTTGTAAAAGCAGCATTTGTCTGGCTGACACGTCTTTAAATGTTCTGCTTCCTTGTGGGGAGAAGCTTTAAAATCTCTTTGGTAATGATTTCAGGCTTTTAGTGCAAATTCCTTCATGTGTCTTAAAAAGAGCACAAAAAGTTTATTTGTAGTTGTCCCCATACCTGTGTGCCTACAGAAGTTTAGAAGTAGAGGGCTTCATTCAGAAGAGATAACTGTGTTGAGTAAGGCCACATTGAACATGTTACATATGGGCTTCTATAGGGCTTTCACTGTCTGGGAAAGTCATATAAAGTCAAATGTGCTGCAACAAATACAAAGCAAGGTTCTGTTTTGTTTTGCTCAATGCTAAAGGTTTCCTCTATTAAAGAAGGAAGCAAATACTTAAAAATGTGCAGCTTTTAATGTGTGCTTCCAGTCTGGTTTTCATTTGGGAAAACCTATGTAACCAATAGAACGTGATGAAGTTAAAGATGCTTCTGAGCAACTTGAAAAGCTTTTACCACAGAGCCTACCAGATGCCAACAGCATCAGTGAGGTCGTATACTGTAAATACATGAAGAAAATTGAATGTCTTTGACAGCTGAAACCATTTGTACTTCCCATTTGTGCCACAAGTTAAAAGTCATCTCCTTTGGTTGGGTTGCTTGAAATATATTGCTGTAGGTTTGCCTATAAATTCTATTTGCAATTCAGCAGAGCTTCTTGAGTTGATCTCTGTGAAAGTGGTTATGTTGAAATGGTTCTTAGTATATGGAGGTTAAGTACGTTTTGTGCTTTTGAAACTCACTATATATTTTTGTAGGAATTCTGAGCATTTTACTGATATTCTACCAGCATGCATTTATTTTGTATTAATGCTGGTATCTAAGCCCAGAAAGAGGAAAGCTGACAGGTTTTTAGACCAAACTGAGCTGTCTCCTATACTTTTGCTGTATTTTATCTTGGGGCTTGTTTAACTTGCCTATTTGTGATGGCATGGGAATAGATTGAGGGGCTAAAAGCTTTTTGGCAATCCTCTGGTTTTTAAAGTCTAATTGTACATAATAGCAATGAGTGTAAATATTCTGCCTGTGCTGACACAATGTAATGTGGTATCTTTTTCTCTCACAAAGGCCATAAAAATACTTAAATACCTTGACTGAAGATGAGAATAATCAGTGTCAGGGTTTTGTTTTTATTATAATCAGACAGAATTCAATGTAGAGCTCTTCCAAACTCTCCTTCCTTTACATGCAGTAGTCCTACTGCAACAGTTAGTAGCATAAATGTAAAAACTGAGGTTTGAATCTGGTTTAATGGCTCATTTAGCAAATTCTGTTCTGCCTGAGACTTCATCCATGACAATATGTTTATAAAGGTAAAGCTGCTGGTTTTCCCCATGAGTAAATAATTGCTCAGGACAACATGAACTGTTTAATTTTGTTTGGCCAATGAGCCTTCAAATCAAAGGCATTCATTAAAGGGTTGTTTTGACTTTCTGAAAAGTCACTTTTAAACAGAGCAGGAAAATATGTAAACTTTTCTCATCAGAAGGACATCTGACCTGAAAAGCTCTCCGCGTTGGGACAGGTGACTGGGCTTCACATTACATTTTATGTGGCCTGTTCTATTAGGTTCATGTCAGATATTGCTTATTTCATTTCCTGACTTGCAGAAGGACTTGTAAGTGCTTGTTAAAGGACATTTTATGTTTTATGGGTCTTTTTTTATTGTTTTTTTTTTGTTGTTGTTGTTTGTTTGTTTGTTGGGAATTGTTTTAACCCTGCAGGGACTTGGACTGCTGACATGTAGTCCTGCAAATTTGGTTAATATTCAGCTTGCTGCTTGACCACATAACTGCAGTTTTATTATTTAGAATCATAGAGTATCTCAAGTTGGAAGGGACCCATCAGGATCGAGTCCAACTCCCTGCTCCTCACAGGACTGTCTAAAACTAACCCAAATGACTGAGAGCATCATCCAGGCACTCCCTGGACTCTGATGGGCTCACTGCTGCGACCATGGCCATGGGGATCCTGTTCCAGTGACCATCCACCCTTTCAGTGAAGAACCTTTTCCTGATGTCCCATCTGAGCTTCCCATCATGCATCTTGTCTCCTTTTAGCACATTGTGGAATTAACTTCGGAAATTATTGGTCAGAAATAGTGTGCAGCTGTTGTGACTCAGTATCACTAAATTTCATTGCAGGAATTAAGATCTTGTTGTATTACTTTTGGGGTTGAGGCTTTTCCTGACTGTCGAACAAAGCTGTTGAATACACGCAGTGGTGCCTTGGAGCTGGGCCCAGATATCTCTTGGGTTTTTTACCCTGTATTTATAACTTTTGTGCATACTTCCGTCTTAAATGCTACCCAGTAAGCATTTGAGGTCACAGGTTAAAATAACATAGTTAAATTCCTCCTTTCTGAACAGGTAATGATAGATGCAATGGTTTTGAATATTCTTATCATTTTTACTGGCATATCATCACCCTTGTATGCTTTGTATGAGAATAATTTCAAACTCTTGTTACTAGAATGTTGCTGTTCAGCTGATCTGAAAAGCTGCTCCCATCCTTTTTCTTTATTTTTCTGTACAATTTAAATTGAAGCAGGTTTTATAAATCTTTTCATGTAGTTGGAGCTCAAGGCACTCCTGGACAAGCTGGAGGCACTTTCAAGAGTCTCTGTGCTACATCACTGTTACTCTGGCTGGAGCAGAGCTCCCCTGTCCTCCTCAGCAGAAATGGCTGCTGGTCACAAGGGTCTGTCAGGGAGTCACTATTGCACGGTGTTGTCTTCTGGTTTGTGCATGAGTTAGGACTAGAGGAGCTACTTAGTGAGGTTTTGGACCTTGGAGTGGGGGAAGGTCTTAAAATAAGCTTGTGTGGGTATCCCCTATAGCCTCCTCAGCCTTCTGTCCTGGTTTTGGGAGGAGCGTGTGGGAAAACTTACTGTTGTTGGTTTCAATAGGAAGGGCTTTTTAAGAAGTAATCTGTGTTCTTTGAAATCTGGAATAAACAAATCCAAATGCCTCTGAGCAGCAGAGATACTGTCTGTGATGCTTCCATAGCTGCAGTATAATCAGCTTAGCTCTAACTTCATCTTTCAGTTTTACCTGTTGGAGCATTAACTAGGGCTTCAGCTTTCAGTTTCTGATACTGCTGAGGAACCAGTTTATGGTTAGAGCTCACTAAACCCGGTAAAAATGTTTTAGGTACTAACCCATTTCTCTGTTTGGTTTCCTTTTGTCATAGAAGTTCCTCTCTGTTCATGTGACCTAGTACAGTCTGGAGGAAGGTGGGCTAGCCTGAGTGTAGAAATCTACATTGTAAGAAATAAGGGCTCCTCTGTTTAAGCATTACTGAATAGGACTGTGAATCTTTGGGTTGCTCAGAGCTGATCATACATTCGTAATAATGTTGAATGGAAAAGCCCTTATGACCTTCTCTTATCTTGCTGGTTTTATTATGCAAGTGGGTGAGTGTTGCTGCAAACTTCCTGGGACAGGGGATGGTTTCATTTCTGTTACGCTGCTATTGAGTCAGAACTGTCTTAAACTCTGTCATATTCCAAAGAAATTATATCATTTGTATAGCTTAGATAAAAAAGCTGTTGATTCACTTGCTTGGTATTTAGGATCACTTCACAGCTGGGTGTTAACAGCATGACATCAAAGGAAGCATCAACTGCAGAAAAATAGCAATGCTGAGTAGTCACAGGGAAGTTAAACATGGAATAGATGAAAACAGCAATACTGTATAACGTTGTAAAGGTGCCTAATATCTCTTCCTAGGTTAGAAATACTTAAGTACTTATTTGAGGAGTGAAAACCTGAATGGTAGAGAGTTCTTCAGAATTCTGCTCATGTCATGTATCCAGTACTAAATCACTTCAGGATTTAGATTTATGAGGGTTCAAAAGAAATACAGGAGATAATGTGCTACCAGAAATAGCAAGTTCAATTTGAATCATTGGCTGTCAGGCACAGGACTCACTTCAGTGGTTTTTGCAGGCTTTTATTTTTTTCCTCCTTGCAGTAGAACAGGAAGTTTTGTAGCTTGGACTAAAATATCACAGTTCTACCCCCACCCAACCACCACAAGCAGAAAAAGCCCCAAACAACCCCAAATTAAACAACCCAACAAGTCCCATTTTTGTTTTACTAAAAGTCCTTATTTGTCTCCTGGATACCCACCATTTATGACCTCCACTTGTTTTGAGAGGTGAAAAAGTTTATTTGGAAATATTTAAATTCACTTTCTGATTTGGCAAAAAAATCCCTTTTACTTGGTGTTCAGCTGGCAGCTTTTCTTTCTGTGTAAAGCTGTGACAAGGTGCAAAAGTGAGGGTTATGATAGTTCATTTTACTGTCTTCACTAAGCCAAGGTAATGGTTTATTGTGGACAATATACCTTTAGGTGGATGAAAAAAAAATTATGCTGAGTATTAGTCTTCTATATGTGTGAATAACCTCTTACACCACAAAAGCTTTTCAATTATCCATGTTTTTTCCTTTTTTTATAAGTATATAGATATAACCTTTTCCCCCTCTCATTAATCTGTAGTGCAGCACCTAAACCTTGAAATATTGTCTTCAAAACAAACCTGATGGCTCTTTGCTACATTCCTCTTGAAGCCAAATCTTCAGATTAAGCTTTAGAGAAACTGGATGAGTGCTTTGTGGACCTCACCTGGAGCATGAAGAGTAATTATTTGCGCTCTTAACTTAGCATAGGGAACTAAGAGTGCCACTTTACGTTTGAATGTATGGTGTGAAGAGCTGTTTGCCACTGTAGTTGTGCAGGATGTGAGTTCTGTTGGCATGAATGCATTTTGATCCATGAATAAAGGATAGAAAGCATAACATGTACTGTTGGCAGGTGTCTAATACAGGTTGAAAACTGCCAAGAAACCTTTCATGTCACATCACCATTTCTATCATTTAATTATAAACCTAAACCACAGGTTTGAGTGTAGCAAGTAATACAAGACACTGACAGAACTGAGAAATTATATAGGAATTAGGAAGGATCAATGTACACATGGACTTCTAAGATGCAATTCAACTTCAGAAGGGTAAGTGGCAATGAGTGGAGAAGAAAGATTAGAGCTGAAGCTTTCTACAGCCAGAAGTCAAAAAGGTGGCTTTGTAGCAGGCAACCAGTAGATTTGCTTTCTTATACAGACCTGATGTCACTTTGCAGTAGTGATAGACTGCCTTTGCATAGACTTAATCTAATGTTTGATGGCCATACAGATACAGAATAATCTTCTTTTAGAATCAGTGATGTTAACATTGGAGTTGGCATCCATTTAGCATTGAACCCTGGGTTCAGCTGCCCTGAAATTTCCTTTGAAACATGATCTTAGCTATGATTTATTATTTTATAGGTTAACCATCTGTTATTGTTACTAAAGTAAAAATCAAGTTTTATTACTGAATATTTCTTAGTGTCCTTTTTTTATTAACCACAAAATGTGGGATGTATTTGACTTGTGGTTCCGGTTTGGACTGGGCTTGGTTTTTATGGTTTAATTTGTGCATCTAAGAGTAACCAGGTTTTGGAGTGGTTTCCTCAAGCTTAATTTGAAGCCTGTAACTGAAGCAAGAGAGCAGGAGTGACTGAAAACTGCCAGAGCAGTGCTTGAACTGTTCAGCAATAGGCAAAGGGCAGTTAAGGTTCATGGACTGAGAACATCTGCGCTGTAGTCCACCTCTGGCTCACACAGAGTTCAAGTTAGTGATGCTTACCAAGGGGAAATCCTATTGCAAGCTTGGCCTTCTAACAAACAATTGGAACATTAGCTTTGTGAAAGCAGCCGAGTGGATTGTGTTTAGAAGATGACTACTAAAGCCTTGGTACCTAATACTTCATGTGGAGTACATGAATCCTGTGCAAGCTTTCTTTAGTAAGTGCTGTAAGCTTTATGAAGTAATTCTTTCTGAAGTTCCCTGACAAGCTGAGGTACCAGTTGAGTACACAGAAAGTAATTGAGATTCTTACTGCAAGTTTGTTGTCAGTTCTTTCTTTCTTACTGCTCCGTGTTTTCAGTTCTAAATAGGCAGAAGAAGGTGAGTGTTGGAAAGCCTGCAAGATCACCAGTCTTGTAGCAAATGACGGTTTCTGATGAGTCTATGACTGCATGTAGAGGCTTCTCAATTAGTTCAGTCAGGGTCGGGCAAAAGACACTGGTTTCATACTGGAAGTTAATGGTTTGCTTTTCTCTTCTGAAATCTGTACTGCTGAGTTAAGCAGCATTGGTTCAATAGGAGGTGGATGCCCAAACACAAGGCTTAGTGGTTAACCAGTTACTAATTTTTCTCAAGTTTCATTATTCACAATGATGCTGAGTTTACTTGGCGCATCTTTTCTATTTGGTAGAAAATAACAAGCTGACTTGTGTCAGCTAACTCTGACAGACTGAGTGGTGGTTGGTTTTGTGTTCTGAAATGAATAGCTGCAGTGTAGATGATTCATTGGCCCACTCTAATGGCTGTAGACATTTTTCCACATTTGTTCTCCAACTGTTGGGACAACTCTTTCAATTCCTGTTGTAGTTGGCCTGAAATGTTAGCATATACTTTGGCCTTTTTCTGCTGTGGTGAAGTTAGGCTGCAAGTCAAGGGAGAGGAAGCTGCGTGTGTAATAAAGATTCCTAGGATGGGATGCATTAATCTTTCTGCTGTTTGACTTCATAAAATGGTATAAAAGATGACTAAACAAAATCAGTGAGCTGTTAACCTGTTAAGTAAAAGGTAATTTTCCTGCCCAGAGCTGCTTCTCTCTGTAATATAACATTAAATACTTGGCTGCCTCAGAATCGGAGGCAATTGAAAAACTGCTTGGTTCTGTTATTTAATTTTCACTATATATTAAATTACATAGTATATATGTCTCATCTTGTGCCTGTTGGTCTTCTGTCTGTATCAGTCTGGAGATCCAAACCTGGAGAGTCAGTCAGAAGGAAGCTCAGATGCTTGCAGGTCCACTATATTAGCTGGGAGAATCCAGGTGGGACGCTTTGAACTTAACAATAGGTGATTGTTCATTTAGATACTTATGTGTCTGCATGAAGGTGCACCCAAAGTGCAAAAATCATGTGAAGAATCCATCACCCCATTGATCTCATGTGTGGCCATTTCTAATGGATGCTCACTGGTTATTTGCTGCTGACTGCTGGAGACCTGCCAGTCAACTCCTAATCCATTTAGATAGTGCTTTATTAGATTGTGAAGTGCTAAACTCTACATTTAAAATACTGTGTGATGTCAAGTCACACCCTGTAAAAATCAAATATCTATCAGCTTGCCCAGCGTAAACCAAGTTGATAGCATCAGGCTGATCTGCTTTGCCTGAAGGCATGCTTATCAGTACCGAAAAGATAGGAATCCAGTTAATGGATTCCTGTGCTAATATCGCTTTGCTTGGTATTGATGATCTCCTGTGAGGAAAGACTGAGAGAGTTGGGGGTGTTCAGCCAGGAGAAGAGAAGGCTCCAGGGAAACCTTATTGTGGCCTTTCAGTTCTTAAAAAGGGCCTATAAAAAAAGGTGGGGAAAGACTTTTTAGCAGGGCCTGATGCAGTAGGAGGGGGAATTCAGGCTGGATGTGAAGGATAAAAATTCTTTACAATGAGGGTGGTATAATACTGGCACAGGTTGCCCAGAGAGCTGGTGGATGCACCATCCCTGGAGATACTTAAGACCAAGCTGTATGTGGTTCTGGGCAACCTGATCTAATTGAAGATGTCCCTGCTTATTGCAGGGGGATTGGACTAGATGAGCTTTGGGGGTCTTTTCCAGCCCAGACTATTCTATGATTCCATAGTCTAGTTGATCTGTAATTCTCAGCTCTCCTGGTTGTTTCCCTTTTTCCTCATGGATCTTCTGGGCCTCTTTTCTCCTCATACCTTTGTTATCACAAGAGTCCTGGAAGACTTTGTTAATTATTAACTTTCACTGATTCATTGAAGCCTTCAGAACAAGCTACCTGAGCACTAGCGCACTTTCCTTGCAGGTGGTAAGTGCTTATGGCTAAGTGCAGGATTCTGTCTGGAAAGACCTGAACAACTCTAGGATATTTTTTTCTCTAATAAATGTATCAGTTGAGACATATCTGTTTAGTAATGAACTAATAATACTGTTAGGAAATATATTTTAAAAGTCCATGCCTTGCAGCTATACTGAGTTTTTTCCTCTATTATTTTTGTATTTATTTCTATAGTCTGGTTATTCCAATGAATTTGGACTTCTTTTTGTTTATAATTCAGTGAATTAAGTTGGATTCCCACCCAAAGTCATCTTAACTAAAGCTCTTGACAACCCCCCAAAATTAAATATATAGATTTTTAAGTAGATTTTTTTTGTGTTCTTAAGTGTTTTTTCCTACTTGATTTTTCTTTCACTTTTTTCAGGAAATCAGCTTTATGAGGTAATGGTGGGTTTAACTTTGATTTCGGTTTCTCCATTTGTAGTATCAGTTACGTTCATTCCTGCCCTGCAGGGGATCATCGTATCCCAGTCAGTGTTTGGTTTTTGTTGCCTTGTCTCAAAACATGAATTGAGTGGTCTGCAGTCTTGAGGACGGAAAAAACCCTCATAGTTAGTACATGCTTAGTGAGAGTGGGTGAGTTTTAGGGTGTTGCAGCAGCTCTTATGATGAAGATGGTGCTGTTAACCATCTTGTCCTGTAGTGCTTAGTGCTGAGAGAGTAAAGGGAAGCTGGAGCCAACTGGCAAAGGAAAGAGTAGATGCTACTCAAACTTAAATCCTAGTCAAGGGGTAAGCCTCACTGAAAGAGGTGTGGACACTGAAAGGAATGGAGGAATAGATTTCTACAGTTGTAAAAGTCTCTGACAGTTGTCATCTTGCTTATGTTCAGTGCTCTGGGGAGTTGTTCTCACTAGGATCTCCACTGCTTCTCACCTGTAGTGCCTTCCCTAGCTAATGTCACAGTATTATTTCCTATGAAACTTCCTGAGACACTCAAATAGTCTGTATCTTCTCCTTCCAAATGTACTATTAACGTAATTATTTCAGCAGCCTTAAGATGGTGGTTGATAATGTGAATAGCAGGCTGAGATAATCCAAGAACACTTATTTTCTTTAAGCAAATGGTTTTCAGTGGTGACTTTGAAAATGTCTTGTCTAGAGACCAGTATTTGAGAGCTAATTTATGGGGTTGAATAAAGAATCTTGTCTTACTCAAAGCAAAGTAAAATGCAAGTAGAACAAGTTGCCACTGGTATTTTATTGCAGCTTTGACTCTTTAGTAATTAAATTCATTACGGAGTGTGTGTTCTTATGGATTATCTAAAACCAGCAGCCTTTTTCCCTAGAAACATGTTTGTTGCCAAATAATTGTTCCTTATTATTTATTTATATTCCTAGAGATAAGACACAGCTCTGCATTCTGGTTTCCTTAATGTTTTAAAAAGTCACAGTGGCACATAGATCCGGAATGATGTTTATGAAGTAGACCCAGAAAAATAGTGTAATGCCTGGAATAGATGTGTGCCTGCTTTGACAAGGTCATGTAGCATTCATTACATCTAAGACTTTTGATGTAAAAGACTGAATTTTCATGATCTCTTTTTCTTTTAAAACAGACTGGAGGCCAAGAACAGAGTGCAGCACTGGCTGTAGGTAAGAACTGAAATTTAACCTGCTTGAAAACTCTCCTGACATATAAGCAGCAAAAAATACCTTATAAAGGGAAGAAAACAAGACTGTGCTAAATATTAGCAATTCTCTCTTCTGCGATTGATTTTTTTTTTTTTTTTTCCCCCATTCGCTTCTCCAACTTTGGAAATTTGGAGTGTTCACTGAAAAGTCCTGATCTGTAACCTCATTCATGCCTCTCTGCGGTTACAGATGCTAAACCAGATGCTTGAAAATGTTTAGTTCTCTGTACAGCACCTCAGCACATAGCCTGGCGGTGACTGTGGAAACCCCTTCACTGTAGTGATGTAAAGAAGCCCCGTTGTTTCAATAAAGGCATCTTTAGTGTGCACAGAGTACAGTAGCTTGGCCACATTTAAGAACTTTTCTGGTAGATTATGCCTAAACTTCTTGGAAGATTTGAATGAAGAGATAAAGTTTTGGTGATTTTTCTTCCTCTGTCTCTTCAGTAAAGTTACTGTGTAACTGAGCATTTCTCCTATGTAAACAGACTGAGATAGTTGGGCTTGTTCAGCCTGGAGCAGAAAAAGCTCTGGGGAGACCTTAGAGCAGCTTCCAGTGCCTAAAGGGGGCCTACAAAAAGCCGGAGAGGAATTTTTCACATGGGGCATGTAATGACAGGAAAAGTGGGAATGGCTTTGAAGTGACAGAAGGGAGATTTAGATTAGATATTGGGAAGAAATTCGTCCATGTGCGGGTAGTGAGGCACTGGCACAGGTTGCCCGGAGAAGCTGTGGCTGCCCCATCTCTGGCGGTGTTCAGGGCCAGGTTGGATGGGGCTTGGAGCAACCTGGTCTAATGAAAAGTGTCCCTGCCCATGGCGGGGTGGTGGAACTGGATGAACTTTAAGGTCCCCTCCAGCCCAAACCAGTCTGTGA
>JANHGB010060805.1:0-65610 GCA_026283785.1 Coracopsis vasa
GAGAAGGATCAATCTCAATTGCATGTGATTTCGGTTGTGAGCCCTGTTTACAGTGTCTCCTCTCATTTTTGGAAGATTAGGAGCCATAATATACAGTCACAATGCTACAAATAGGAACAATATGAAAAAATCTACGACTGTTAGTATAAAACTGATTTGTAAACCAGGAATAAAATGGGAACAACAATGCAAAAATCAAGAACAGAAAACAAATCTCAAACAGCATTTGCTGTCAAACACAATGTAAAATCCTATTTGGCCATTTTCCAACCTAGTTGATTCTATGATTCTAAGTACTGTGAGATCCACCCTGGATCCAACAGACTCTGTCAAGACAAGCCATGCCACACTTCTCTGTCTCTATTCGCCTTCCCAAAAGTTTGTCATATTTTTCCTTCTCTAGATGTTTTTCCTGAAACATCAAACACAACACAGAAACACACTCTACAACATAAAACCCAAAACACAGTAAGACATCTGGTAAAGAGCCTGAAAGGTTCCTGAGGGGTCAACAATCTCCTGACACATGCAACTACAAAACAAGCTCAGCCCAAGGCAGCAGCTAAGAACGGGCCCCACTTCAGTTCTGGGTATGGGAAAGGCAGGAAGAGATGAGAGCTGCATCTAAATGGCTGCTCAAAACTCAGAGCTGCTGGAGCTGGTGCATTTCTGGAGCCCTCAACCAAGGGGAGAGGTGACAGCAGTGGAGCCACTGCTTGGGCTCTCCTCTTTCTTGGGAAGTGATCCAGCTGAGCACAACAAGGTATTGTTCAGCCCAAGGAAGGGGGCAGGATCTGCCTGCTCCTCACTCAGTGCCAGCAGGGGTGCTGAGCCCCTTTACAGGCATGGCTGCTTTCCAGTGCCCTTCCCAACATGGGAAGAGAAAGAGCAGCAGCTCCTTTGAGCAGATCCCAACCTACAGCCAAACACAATGACTCTAAAAAAGAAAAGATATAATTACAGGTGGCACTCGGAACAAAAGAACACCATTGAATGGGCAAAACAAAACCAAATCAGTCAGAAAACCAAACCCAAGCTGCTGCTCACGGCCAAGCATCAAAGACCACTCTTCCAAACAGCAGTGGAGATCCAGTTACCTGCGTTAAGTATGAGAATGGAAGTGACACTTCAAAATGTAGTGTATGAAATGATCAATCCCGCTCAGCAAAATAAAGGGCTCAGCACTCAGTGGGCATAAATTGGCAGAGCCTCTGTGGCCCCATCTGTTCGTGCAGAACTGATGACAGAAAACCATGAAAGCAAACACAGACACACATAAAACACACAAGAGAAGAAAGAAAATCCTCATACTGCTGGAGAAGGGTTGTGATGACCCCAGCAGAGAGCTGGCTTGCCTTGAGCTTCAGAAGCAAGGTATAAACAGTTGGTATTTAGAGAACAGTCTGAACTGGTAATGCTCTCTAGAGGAATTTTGTGTGCCAATTAAATACTCTAAGTTTATATCAAGATTATTGTCACCTATTTAATGGCTCATTGGTTTTTGAAGCCATACCAATTTTCTCTTTCTGTTCAGTTAGTTACAGTAATGACTAGCCATAAAATTAGATAACATGCTGAAATGTGATTTTAAAACATCTGTGCAGTTGATAGCTCTACTTTTAAGTGAGACGTGAGTTAATATCCCCCTGCCTTACCCCACGTTACCACCTTTGGCCTATGTGGCTCCAAAGAAAAAGTGAGACAGACTGAATTGCACAGCATGATTAAAGATTTCCTACAAACTCTCAGTCATTTCTTCTATGGTCCTTTGAAGCACCATGTAAACACACAATCAAAGAGTCCAGTGTTTTTTCTAGCTGAACAGCTGAAGAGTTGGCTCCCAGGAAAAGGCTCCAGCCTTCTCTGGAACCATTTCTGAAAGACGCCTCAGAAACATGCATGCTCAGAAGCATCTCTGTGCCAGTCTCCACATCCCTCCTTCAGAACTGGTCACAAATCATTCCACTGTAACACTTGCCATCAGAGGAGCAAATGCACAACATCTGATTTCTGCAGCATCGGGGCCACTTTCACATTTTTATTTAGAAAAAATAGAGAATATCTGGAAAACGCGAACAAAGCAGCACTTCTCTGCACTTACCCGGCAGTAGTTTCAGGTCTGCATTTCAAGTAGACATTATTCAAGTCACTAAATTTATAAATTAAAAATTCTAATATAAAATTAAACAAAAAGAAAACCTGCAGAACAGTCTGGAGGTTTATTCAAATCAAATATTCCAACAGAAAGAAAGAAAACAAACACACAAACCAAACCAAAGCAAACAACAAACCTGATTTTGTTTAGCAAAGAAAGTTCGTACTGGTTTTCCCTCTCATGCAGAGTACAAAAAAAAGTTAAAAATCTTAAAACCTATTTTCCCCACAATAAAAAAAAAATTAGCAGGTTAGCAACTTTCAACCCTTTGATTCCCATTCTCCTTTGATCTTGCTATTCCTTCTCCCTGCCTCATGGAATCATTGTTTCTGCATATTTGATTCAATAATATTATGGGGGTTCAGGGCCATGGACAGGCATCCTGTCACCATTTCTTCCCAGCACTGGTTATCTACCCTCTCCCTAACCCAATAGGGTTGTGTAGGTTCATGCCTGCAGTGAATGCTCACTTCAGGTTTTCAGCTACATTTCTAGCTGCTGTAGAAAACCCCGAAAAATTCAGTTGCAGCCAAGTAGAAGGGAGATCACCAGCATTTCTGAGGTGTTCAAACCACAATTTCACTTTTTGCCTCCTAGAAGGCATTGCTTTTCTTTTGAAATATGGCATAACTTTCTCTTGGAAGGAGTGCCAAGCACACTGCATGTAAAATCTCACCCAGCAAACAGATCTATTCCTCAGTAGACACTGGGAAGTCCACACCAGGAACACAGCAGCACCTTACTGTCCATCTTTTTCATACAGTTATCTCACATTACTGCTTTCCCTCTGCAATAATCTCAATGTTTACTCCTTAAAAATAAGCATCTTTTTGTCCTTGGTTACTTTTTGCTTATCCTGGTTCAGATAGGCTCCCTTTTTTAACTCCCAGTATTTTTATTGCTAGGTAACTTGGGTGTCCCTTAGGCATCTGTTCAAACATCTCTGCACACTTTTCCCATTCCCACCTGTGTCCTCTGAGGTGTTCTTCCATTCGATTTCATGGAATTACTTTCACAACCTTATCTGTCCCACAATAATTTATTTGTAGAATTTCATTTAGCACCAACTGGTAGATCCAACCAATAATCAAAAATGCACCAAGGGTCTCCTCGGTTTTGCTGCATTTCCTCTCAGCACCCCAGGCCTGCAAAGCACTTGGACACAACTTCTCTGTAACAAAGTGCGAGTAGTTTTGTAGAACATCATCAGTTCAGAGCTCTGAACCTCTCATATCCCTGCTCCAACTGAAGCATATCAGACACTGATAACACAAACCTGTCACAACCTATACATGTCCCACCACAGACTTGCCCAAAAACCACTTACAAATGAGCTACAGGCCAAAAATTACTCGTTAATATACTTTGGCACTCTTGAATGAAACTTAGAAGAACACAGCTTGGTGCTGTCAGGCATTTTACATGCCCCTCAACCAAACCCATTTGATAAATGACTAATTATCCCAAGCTGCATTAAAATTCCATCTTGATTGTGATTATTACTGATTAAGTACTATCAAACTCTACACTTCAATTCAGTACAATATCTGTGATTCAGAAGATGAGCACAGTGCCCGCAGCAGCACTAACACACACTCCAGCCACGGCAACAAAAATAGGTTCTAACTTGACACAGCTTTTCAAGCCACTGGGATTCATTACTTTCCTAACATTTTCACTGATTTACACAATTTCAACATGATTTTTGAGCCTTCCGCAGCCACTCTTTAGTTCTGTCCCTTCCACAGCAGTGAGATGGCTCCTACTCTTTGTATTCACTATAGCACACCTCAGTTCTCCTGTTCCAGGCTCATGGCTGAGAACATGTTGATCCTTTCTTTATCCTTCCTTTATTCTTCTGTTGTTATTCTTATGTTCTAACTCTTGGAACTAATCCCATTTTTAAAGCCCTGGAGCTACGAGCAGGGAAACCTATGACTCCCAAAACAACTGAAAGTCCAAGGACTGACTACTCCATATAACGGTATCAACACCTCAACAGTATGTCCATGTCTCCCTCACACTTGGGAGCCCAGAACTAGGCACAGCAGTCCAGGCACGGCTTGACCAGTGCTGAGTAGAGGAAAAGGACCACCTCCCTTGACTTGCTGGCAATGCTTCTCCTAATGCAGCCCAGGATACCACTGGCCTTCTCTGTGGCAAGGGCACATTTGCTGGCTCATGGTCAACTTGGTGTCCGCCAGGACTCCCAGGTTCTTTCATGCAAAGCTGCTTTCCAGCTGGGCAGCATAAAGTGATGAATGCCTGAGGCTGAACTCAAGGCTTTCACACCTGAAAGGGGACATACTCTGCACACCACAAATGAGCCTTTAGTTCAAAAGCAATTATTTCATTTTGCTCATACCCCCTGACCCAGATGGTCTGGGTAAGAATAGTCCCAGTTTACTGAATCACCTGCAACTTTGGTAAGACTTGTAGTAAGCCCTTCACCAGCCACTGCTTGATTGCCTTTAAAATGTGTATGTGGCCAAAACACTTTCTCATGTTGAAGAATGAATCCACCTACCATATTTGTTGAATATTGGCTTTTCATTACCTGTTGTATCATGTAGATAAAATTAAATCCCTTGTGAACAAACTTCTTTGCAAATGTGAAATCAAAGCAAATAACATTAAGTTAAAACACAGCTGATAATATGACATTAATTTCATTGCAACAAAGAGGTTCAATTCTTGGTATTTGATTTTCTCCGAATAACAGATAGTACCTATTTAGTAGAGCTAGAGGTAAATCATTTTTCCAATTTTCTACTGTTAAAACACACAAGCACACAATAGCACAATCTTGCTGTTTCATTAAAAAGAGGGTCAGTATTCCAGTTACCATTCTTGTTATCAATAAGGTTACTTGGCAGTCATGAGGCATATGCTGAACATCCTGTGACTCCAAAATGTTAAAACATATCGTTCCAATCATTTTTCCACTCCTTGCTAAGTACCACTGCAACTCAGATTGCAGTGTCAGCTGCCTAGATAAGGATTATATAACCCAGGCAAAAAATAGCGTGAACATCTAACTGCAAGTCAGCATGAAAAGAAATGACTCAAACATGGAAGAATTCAGATTTTGAGACTGGCACCGCAGGTCACATCTGGGTCCGTTTCTGTGCAAAACCTGCATGTTCATTACCAAAGTGAAAAAATAAAAACTCCCAAACAACACTGGCGCTAGCTTCTGCAAAGAACAGATAGACTGAATTGAAATAGTCAGCTCCCAGATTGTGGTGTCATCCAAGAAATAGTAGCAATATTATCAACAGAGAGTAGAGTTTTGGTAGCTCATAACAGCATTACATACAGGGCTTACTGTTTTTCCAATAACTGTGTAGAAAGGAAAGCAGCCAAGGGAGAGCCAACACATGAAAGAAAAATGGAAATGCTGCAGTTTATCTCAAATTTGAAAATTTGAGATAAATTTGTTTTGAGAGGAAACTGTTTGCAAATTACATGAGACCTGCTCAGGCCACAGTATAGAAAAGATGGCGAATGGGGTTGTTTCCTCTGTCACAGGATGCAAGATGTTTTCAAGTGCATATAAAAAGTGAACTTTAGAATTAGACAGGAAGCTGCTTAAAAAAGCTTCAAACCATTAGGATTAACCTGTGAAGCTGCATATCAATATTGCTGAAAGCTCTAGAACAAAACTTAGGGTACTGAAAATGAGATCCTGGGATCCAGAAAGCAATTAAGTGCCACTGTCATGAGTGATATTAACATTGAGTCTTGTACTCACCAAAAACCAGTTCAATTTTGCCTCCTCAGTAAATAGATCACTTCTGGGAAGGGAAGGGAAGGTAGAGTTCCTTGAAAATGTTACTGTTGGCCCCAATCTTCGCGTCACTTTAGTACTCAAGATTTCTTTCTCATGGAAAGTATGCCATTCAGCAATGTGCTTTTTAGTGGAAGAATCACTGCTATTTATGTGTTTTCAGAAGTGGAGGTTCTAGAGAACAACTGTATCTATAAATATATTGTTCTGAAGCAGGTGGGCGTCACTGCTGAACCTTCCCAATAGCAGCAGCAAACCCCTAAGCAACAAATTAGCTGGCAATGGAAATACACAGGAAGGTTGAAAGAGGGAGAGAAGAGAGCCTCAAATCCTCTTTGCCAGGTGCAGAGTAAAATTAAAAACACAGGACAGGGAAGACAAGATTAAGATACTGGAATCTGAACAGAGGTGTGGGTGGATGGAGAGACTGAGTGTCATCTTTGTGAAGCAATAGTTGCTTGGGGAAACACAAAGTTTAATGGTTGTATTTAGTATTTTGATTAACCTTGTCCCCTAGGACAGTCTGACACTATCATCTACAGGCTGGTAATGTTCATATCCAAACCCATGGAGTTAGACTAAGTAGCTATGGGAGCTTAAGCCAGATGGGTAAGGAGTGGTTAACAGGCAGAAGGGGAAAGCGACGTGGAACGTACAGATTTGAGGTGGACCTTGATGGGACCAGAGACAGATTTGAGCAAGATGTTCAAGTCTTCAACTTCATTATGAGCTAATGAAAATCTAATGTTGGGTAGCTCACTGACAGTAATGTAAATCCTTCCAAGAATGAAGGGGAAACAGAGAAAGAGCGATTTGCTCCAAATTTTAAATCAGTGAGGATTTTTCTCATTCATCTGCTGGTATATTGGGAAATGTCCTGCTCTTCTGGTCACCACAGCTGGGCAACAGCTCCCTCAGAGGGCTTGGGGACCTGGGGACTTCCCAACTACAGAGAGATGGACCAGTCTTCTCAAGAACTTCTGGAGTGTACGGAGGCACAAGAAAGGCAAAGGCATATTTAGGGAGCAACAGTAAAGGAAACTGCATGAGTTAAGCCCAAACTACTAGCACTTTAGAGCCCTAACTGACAAGTAACACTAGATACATTCAGAACCTCTCAGAGAACTGGTAGGTAGGATCTTGTCAGACACTGCTCTGAAGAGCGAATAGGAGCACAAGAGCTGGCTGATCTTCAGGGATTACCTTCATGGAGCAGAAGCACAGCCCATCCCCAAGTGCAGAAGCAGACATGACTGAACCAGAACTCCAGACTGAGCTGGAAAGCAGAAAACAGCAAGGTTGGGGGCAGGGATGGGCTATCCAGGAGGAGCACAGAGGCATTGCCAAGGCAGGCAGGGATGGAATTAGAAAAGCCAGTGTCTCACGTTTCTTCCTAGGCTCTGGCACTGCTTTCCATGGAAGTGTGTTGAATGTCTAAAAAAGTTCAGAAAGAGACAGGATAAAATGAAGGAAGAGATGCCATAAGGACTGTTACAAAAGCAACCCTTCTGATTCAGGAAGTCTCTAATGCACGAGTTGCTTGGGTCTAGAAGAATGTTCTGGAAAAACTGCCACAGGTGCCTTCTGCCTTCTCATCCTCATTCATATCCATCCATTACTGGCCACCATCATGGGTAAGAGATGAGAAAGTGCAACCTGTGATTTGGCATGGAATAGTCATCCTTACACCTGTGCTCCACTGTGCTGTACCTGTACGTGCTGGATTTGTATTTACTCACGTTTGGAGGTCAGCCCCATCTTCCAGCATGCATATTTTTAAAAACAAAGATGACAGGAATTAGCACAGGAGGGAAGGCATCTCTGTTCTCGTGTTGAAAGACATCAAGATCTCCTAAGATAGAGCAGCATGCCATCTGAAACAGTTTTTCCTCTGAAGCTGTTGACCTACTTTGTTAGCTATACAATTTCTTACAAATTTACTATATTATAACAGCTGTGTTCATGCTGTTCTAGTGTCAGCATTTCTATTCTAAACCCCATTTTTTACACACTTCCGTAATAACTCAATTATAAAACTTGGCTAAAATGTGGCTCTCCACAAGCAATTTCTTCTCCAAAGTATATTTGACCATCCACAAAAATGCACCATAGCAGAAGTGCCAAATTGCCCACTTGGGGTCCAATTTGTCCCCCAGAGCATGACAGGACTCTGCCTGAGGGTGGCTGGTGCAGACATCTGAGCCCATCCATGCCCTCTGAAAACAAAGATCTGCTCTTGTCACTGACAGGCTGACAGCAGACATGCAGTGTGTGGCCCTGTACTGCTGCTTTGTGCTCCCTGGGTGGGTTTGCACAGAGCCCCATCACACTGCGGAGCAGCACGGAGCTGGTGAGGATTTCTGCTCTGCAGTTGGGTACCCCAGAATATCCTGACAAAATCATGGGCTATGGTAAAGGGGGAGATCCTGGAAGTGTATAGTACTGAATGAAGGGGATGTGTGGGTAGGAAATGAGCCACAGAGGATAAACCAGAGGAGAGGGCAGTTTGGTTTCCTATGAAGAGACAGTGCACTGTTAGTAGGGTCCCTGCAGCGCAGCAGCTGGGATTGAGGGAGGGAGACCTGATGGCTGTACAGACAAAACAGCAAGAAGAAATTTAACCCCTCAATTCAACAACAGCCAAGCTTTGGCTTTTCTAATTCCTGCCATGCCTGCCTGGGTGGTGTCTCTGTGCTCCTCCTGGACAGCCCTCCCCAGCCACAACCTCACTTGTGGCCCTTCCATAGGTTTTCCCTAGTCTATTCTAGTCTAGTCTATTCTACTCTATTCTTTCGGATTAAAAGGCACCAAAACCACTCAAGATATTCAAAGTACTGGAACAGCATAGCTCTATACAGTGATGTTATGATGTTTCTCCCACTTGTTCCGTATTTCTCTCCTAATAACCCATAACGTTCTGTCTGCTTTTCTGCCTGTTATGGAGTCAATCACCCATGTTTTCAACAGAGCTCTCTACTATAGACTCAAGACTCACTCCTGTATAGCAACTGTTTAGAGAGGTCATGACAGGTAGTACAGATTCTCTGTTCCCACATCCACACAGCCATGCCAGCGATGTCCTGGAAGCAACACTAATGCAAATGAATATCCTCTTCCCCTTTTAGGAGCGCTCTCAAAGCTGCTCAGTAAAGCATGGCTGCTGGTGGTTCCCCATGGATCACAACCCTCCCTCACACAGAACCTCCATCATGTAGTCCATGCACTGCCTGGACAGGTCCTGAACAGGACACAACAACCAGGCAAGGGCTCCATGTGGTTCTGCTCTCCAGAACACTCTGTTCTCTACTGTTCTCTAACAATGCCCCCCACCTGCCAGCACTGAACCTCAAAGGTGCTAAGCTCCAAAACTTCACCAAGGCTGAAATAAAATCTCCCCTCAGTCCACCCATTCCCATCCATCTTCTTTCCCCCACTTCAGTGTAATACATAAAGTAGTCCCCACACCAGAGTCTCTTCTAGGTTCAGGACTGTTAAAGACTTCAAACTTGCCAGCCCAGGCTGCATTTTTCACTTTCTGACTCACTTGTGGAAATCTTCAAACAACAACAGCTTGTTTTTAGTAAACCCCTCAGAAAATCCTAATTCAGGAAATGGGCAAACACCAGGAATCACCAGCTTTCATACAAAATACATATTGAAAACTTCTGTAAAAAGATTGAGTTTTATGCACAAGTGGTGTCCTATTGAAACAAATGAAATTCCATGTCTGGAAAATTAGGTATGACAATGTCTGGTAGGACTGAACATTACGGTGATTCTCTTTGACTTCTCACAGTAAGAAATCTTGCTATATATTAATGCTGATAAATTACAGAAGTTAGGTTAAATTACACAGTTCATTTTAAAACACCAAAGAAAATCTTTTATCTGCTGCTCCTACCTTCTTCAGATGCAATGACCAAAAGAACCCAGATTCAGTCCATCATGGGATCTTCCCAACTGCTACCTAAGCACGTATGTGACAGCTGTCAATTCAGAAATCATTTATCACAACAAGAAGATGACAGGAAAACACTGAGCTGATATGACAGCAATGGCAAAAACGTGTTGAAGCAGGCATCCCTCTAGGAAATCTTTCCGCACTACAACAGATGGCCAGTAGTTAGAGGAAACCATTAAAGCTTGAATTGAGGAAATTGGTTAAATTTTTCACAGCAAAGGGTAGCCGAAAAAAATAAACAAGCTTCACCGAACTTCCAGGGTGAGCCAGTCCTTTAAAGAGTGCAGATACCTACTGATAGCACAGACAAGGCACTAGAGTTGACAGGCACACTGCTATAGCATATAATGCTTTGATAATCACTGTATCATTTCCACACACCACGCAGACAACACAGTCACAGGAGTGCCATAACTGCAGGATTCCTACAGAAACACATGAAACACAGGCAGGCAGATACTTCAGCTCTGAGCCACAGGAGAGAAAGCTGCCGAGGCACAGCCCATGGGGTGGCAGCCGGTGTCCCACAGCCCCTGAGAACCGCCCAGCCCCACAGCCCACCCATATGAAGATACAGTCTTTTCTTTTATTTGGGAGGTTTCAATGTCTCAAGAGAGATACTGGCAACCTGTACAAATACTATATTTGTATATACAAAATATCAGCAAAGAATAACTCTTAAAATGACCACCTCCAAAGTTCATATCCTTCCAGATCAGTCCTTTCTCCAGACAGCATTCGTCAGGTCTGCTTTTTCACATTACTATTTCACCACTTGGCAAAGAAAACACAGGCTCACTAAGACAACCTAAAACTAGGAGAGATTCAAGGTGTACCAGCATTGTAGCACATCTGGACAAGGGCTAAGACAGCGGATTGGGGAATTTTAAAAAGGCAAAACTTCACCGAGTTTGCTTTTGGGACCAATTTAAATGCGAAACTCAGGGACTGTGAACCTGTGGGAATCAGGGGACAGATGCCCAAGTCATTCCCTCTTCTGAAGGCCTTTGTTCAAAAAGAAATACATATATATATATATATCCCTTGGGAATCCACAGTAATACTTGCGTGAGCAAGAGCATCTCAACAGCTGCATGTCTGAGTGCTGCACAAGGCTGACTGGAGCACAGCTTGCATGGTTCAGGGGATATGTTTGCTATAATAAATGCTGTCAGTCTATGTCTATTAAATCTTCCCTGAATTTAAACAGAAAACAGAAAAAAGGATGAAGTAGCAATAGTCCTCATCACCATATACTGTATATAGTAGTCAAGCATGGCTATCATGAGCTGTTAAGCACTGAAAAGCTGACTCACTACCAGCCCTGAATTTGATTTAAGAAGTCCTTCTGATCACCAATAAGACATAAGGAAACTTCTTAGCCCCTGAAATACAATTCCTATTCTTTTCCCTGAAATACAATCCCTATTTTAAGACTGAAATGATCTTTAAAAAGCACAAAAGCTGTTTCTTTATCCTTACCATACACTGCTGTGAAGTGCATATAATAACCAACCAAGAGCGACTAAGTTAGCTCCATAACACTGCAGTAGGATTTCAAGAGAAAGAAAACAAACAACACTGTTATGTGAAGATACATACTTTTTCCTAAGAACTCTGCCCTCTCAGTGAGGATAACCATGCTTTCAGCACACTCTTCTCACTCATTTAATAAGAGGATACCATTCTGGATTGTGTATATGTTGACAGAAAGCAGAAGTGACAGAAAGCTCGGGAAGCTTTGCTTTTAGTATTTGCCTGTTGGAATGGAAATACTTGAAGAGAACCTCCAGGCTTATAAGATCTGTCACTTGAATATCAAATAAAAATAAATAAAACCAACTTTATCAGGACTATAAAAACCCATCTGCTTCCACTGTGAATTGCAATAATATCTGATTAAGGATTTTTCTGTTTCAGACATCTCATGAGTTCCCTTCTGCTTTGGGCATCCAAATACCCTGAACCTGCCAAGTAATATAGCAGCATTACCTCAAAGTTGTGTCAAGCCACCTGCACAGCTGGAGTTTAAAGTCTAGAACCTGGAAATAAAGCATGAGCAGGACTCGATGCTGAGAGGCTTGACAACCCCAGCTGAAGACCAACCCTGGAAACACAGAGCATGGCCAGGATGGGCTCTCATGAGGCTCTGCTAGGGGAATATGCAGCTGATATGGAGACTGCTCTGCTCTTTCTCCTATAAAACTTGTTCCATGTCCAAAATCAGCATCAACCCTTAAAATTGCAGGATAATCCATCCATCCTATGAAAAAAATGGATTAATAAGGGTTAAAACCTAAATTCCTTATGCACTGAAACATGCTGGTTTTTAAAACCCTACAATCACAGGAGTTAATTCTGACAAACACAGGCTATTGAAGTGCTTAACTTCGACCATCTTGACTTTCTAAATGTAATTCCATAAATACACAAACGTGCATGTACCTTTTAGACAGAGGCAGTAATTACAGCTGACAGCTGTGAGAGCATATTACATGTTTCAGTAATAAACCCATATATCCTTATTAAATATTAATACATGATCTCTCCCTATTACCTATTATGTCATCAGTCACATCAGCTTTAGGAAGGTCAGCAAAAACAAGGTAACAAGATTTTTGTCATTTTTTAAAATGCAGACTGAGCAGTTTATAGATGTTAATAAAACCCCTGACAAGAGAAGAGCTATTTATTAACAGAACTGATATACAAGCAGGAAAAATAAACAGAACATTTTCCTGCTTTAAATTTGTTTATCTATTGTATAAATATCAGAAGTCATATTTCAGCCAGGATAGGAAGGACATCAGGAGGAAGGTAAAATGACAATATACCCTGCTCCTTGTCCATGCTGCTACCTCCCAGCCTCTCCGTGGGGACTTCGAGAAGCCTGCACTGAAAGTCCATGCCACTCGGCCAGGCAGAATGCTCGGGAGCCAGGTGGGGCTGCTTGGGTAGGAGAGTGTTGAGATAAGGACTTGGATACAAATCAACACCAGTTCCCATTGTCTGCGGTTGAGAAGACACGGAAGACGTAGCCTTCCAGACTGCCATAAACTCAAGTATCTTCAGCTGTCATGTTCCTCTTAACCTCACCAATTATTTTCCTAATGGAGAAGGATGACTCTGGCAAGTGTAAGCAAATACAAAGCCCGCAGACACTGAGGATCATTTGCAATTATTATTGCCAGTTTTTGACTTAACAATATAGCCTGGCACACAGTGCAGAAGCTGGCTCCCATCACATTCAGACTTTCTACTGAAAAAAACACCAAAAATGCTGATTTGCTAATAAATGAGAGTTTTGAGAGAAATTACTTCCAGTAAAACCAAAATGTGTCTTTTTATGTTTCAAATGTTTTAACTATCTATACAAATTTGAAGAAAACTCAGCTATTAAGGATGCTTCAGTTTCCTTTTCACCAATTGCTTTCACTCAAATAATTTCCAGATAGTTCTTTTGAAAGGTTAAAACCAAAGATGCTTTCAGGTTCCTTTTTGAGAGAATTTTAGTGATTGACTTTTCACTCCAATTTGGTTGAAAACAAGAAGTTGGGAAACTTGGACTCGTTACTGGGATCTGTATTTTTTATTAAAAACTAACCATTGAAGAAACAACCGTTCATTTTTGGTTGCCAAATTTTATTGCTAGTCACAATTTTTTGCTCCACTTCAATCTCTCCATTGCATCCCGGCCCTCCCCAACAACCCTCCAAACCTAGGGAAAGGGCAAGCAGCCAAAAGCAGGGTTATTTTAGGTGGCAGACAGAGAATAGGGAAGGCTGAAACTCTCCAGTCATCTGTCAAATGCATTTTTGATCTGGGGAAGGCGAAAACCAGATGCATCAACAGATACTGCTTAGAAACAGAATTTGACCACTGCTACCCACAAACACAGCAGACGATCTTTTCATTAGCTGATTAAGCTCAGCCTTACAACTACTTGCTTTCTACTTTCACTGCTTCTGGTAGAAAACTCCTCCAGATCCTCCCACCTAATTACAAATTTTCTTTCAGTTTGTGCATAACTAACTTGCAGCCTGTTATTCTCACAGCAATCCTGCCCTTTCCCCCCTGAAAGAGGTATTTCTTTCACTCCTAGATGTTAACTCCTCTCAGTATTATGGCAAATAAATCTTACAGGTTTCATTTTGCTGCAAAGACGACTGTTTCATCTCAATAGCAAGGCTTCCCACTGCCCTGACTATTCAAGTAAACCCTCTCCACTTTCCAAGTTTCAAGGCATCTTTCTTGAACTTGCTAACTGCCAGTGTGCGTGAGACTCTGGAGCACCGAGCACTCCATGTTTTCCAGACTGTTCCATTAACCCCAGCTTCTCTTCAGCCAGAATTACCTTTGCTGACATGCAGCCCACAGAGTCCTCTCTTATTCCCAGATCTGCAGGACTTAAGCAACAGGATTCATTACCAATGCTATACTATCCCTTATGTTAATCTGGCTTTCTCAGATCACACCTGAATTTGTCTGCTTTCTCTGTTTAATGCTTTGAAGTTTCTCCAGTCCCTTCCAAAGCCTCTGAGTGATCTCCAGATTTCCTCTGTATTTCCTCTAAGCTCCAGAGATGAAAAAACAGAGGATTTCACCTTCAAACCCACCATTTCAGGCCTATGGCACATCTTCCACTGACTGATTAGTTGTTAGGATTGCAGGGCCTACTTGTTTTGGTGCTTGTCAATGTGGCTTTTTTCCCTCTTGTGATAATTCCTGCAAAGCACAAAAGAATCCTCTAAATCATAAAAGCCAAAACATAAGAGGAACTGCCTCTCCTGGAAAGATTACTATTTCTGAACATACACACACACATATATTGTCCACACCACTTTTTTACCCTTTTTTCTTTATGCAATTCAAAAGCAGTTTTGACAACACATTTTAAGTCAGCTTCAGTGCTTATTATTGGCTTCAACTTTCTTTTACTAGGGGATATACTTCCATTAAATCAGTGTCTGCAAGACTGGAGTCCAGGAGAATTCCATCCTATTTCATGCTTCATTATGAAAGATTCATACAGCCCTACTCATCATGATTCTACAGTCATCTACATCAACTTTAGCATACTAAAATGTTGTACGGTACAAAGTGACACGTTGAAATGATCAGTCAAGTTCACTAGGCTTAACTGCTCCGACAATGATATGTAATCTTACTTTGGATAGGGATAAAAGACATCCTAGTCAGCATACAAGAGCAATCTTTATTGTAGTAATTAGCATTTACCAAATTGCAACATTAAGCTTAAAATGTTGAAGAGTGCCCCAGAGGTAGAAGTACAGGAGAGATTACCTACAGGCCACAGAGAACTGGAAGCTGGAAGAAGCCCTGCAGGGCTGTAAGCACCACACGCCTGAGCTTGTTTTCTACAGGGAATGGTGGTAATAGGATTACTTTCTACAACATGACATGTTAGTAAACTGCCTCTCACAAACACACACACACTCTCCTCAAGAAAAAAAAGCCACAACACACAAGTCATTCCTGTGCAAGACAGACTGAATTATTTAATTCAGTCAATGTAAGAGATACCTGGAAAGCAACCCTCAAGCAGAGTTCAACTTTTGAACTTCTTGGTCAAGTACAAGCTGGTATTTTATTTTACCTTAGTTTTCCATGGCATGTAAGATACCAACCGAAAAACATAAAACAGGACTGGAACTGGAAGAGAACCAGAGTACTAGCCAGCATCTGTCATACCAGAGTTGTGACATCAAACTCTTGATCTTCATTTAACATTGTACAGTTTAACAATCTGTGTGTGGATGTGTGTGTATGTATAGTGGAGGTTTAGATTGGATATTAGGAAAAATTTCTTCACTAAAAGGGTTGTCAAGCATTGGAACAGGCTCCCCAGGGAAGTGGTGGAGTCACTGTCTCTGGAGGTATTTAAAAGACACACCGATGTAGTGCTTGGGGACATGGTTTAGTGGTGGACTTGGCAGTGTTAGGTTTATGGTCAGACTGGATGATCTTAAGGGTCTTTTCCAATATAAATGATTCTATGATTCTATACATGTACGTATTAGTGTTTTAATTAAGTCTGAGTCAGAAATCACTAGACTGAAGGAAGTACAGGTGCTACAAAGTCCAACTCCCAAAGCCAGCATAAATTCCTTCAGTTGCTTTCCATGACCTAGACTGGTTAACAGTCCTGAGAAAACCACTCACAGACTACGACTTGCCAGAACAACATGAGGTTCTACATCTTTGGTTTGGTTGTTTTCTTAAAACCCTCATTCTGTCAATCTTGTCTCCTAGAGCCTACCTGGGGTGGCTCCTGCAGCAGATAACGCTGTATAGGAATGACAGCAGATACCTAAATATTCAAGCAATCCAGGGAGGTTCCATTTCTTATTAGGTTGAAACCACTGGAGAAAGCAGATCATTTACGTACCATGACTATCATTTTTATCACTCATACTATTTGCTGTTCCTGATTTTGCTATCTTCCAGTGATCGACACTTTTATTTATACATTTGTGCCGTTATTTCACTAGGACAAGAACTTTGAGACACTTTACTAGGGCTTCATTTGCATTTGATGATTCCATTTAATAGCCCTGTGGGCTAAAAGCCAACTGATGAAAATTTCTAATTCATGATGGCAGAGGAGGATTTTAACCCCATTAGCATCAAAAAGAAATGACCAAGTGTCAAGGCAGTTTCCACAGTTCCATTCCTGTACTTTCACACCAGATAAAGATCCCAGAATTAGGTTAGTCAATGGTGTAGACTAGTCCCTTGGTTAACATGTCAAACGGTGCTGTCAGACACTATGCAATGACTGCAGTAGTCATGCTGCTGGACCCAGCTAATGGAAATTTAAAAAACAAGCAAACCAAAAGGTATCCAATGAGCTCTTTACACTGGAAAGCTCTTCATGGGAAAAAAAGAGAAACTCTATCTTTTGTCCATTTAAAAACAAATGCATCCAAATAAAGTGGATGAGATGGGGAGGACAGGTATTTTCTGTACTGCATTATTTATCCTCACTATCGTGACACAGGAAAATTAAAGTGGCTTTGTAGCATTCTCAAACTTGACTAGATAAATCACAGGGTAAACACAGGGTTTTATGATACTCTCAGAGATCAGTCCCATAAGTTTGGCTGGATCCTCATCACCTCCTTCGTCTAATTTTGGCAAAGCTTTCCTACTGAACAGGGTGTTGCTCCAGGCTGGCAGAGTCACTGTCACTCATCTTAGAAAGACTTTACTTCAATCTTTTTAGTTTTAAGTATCTGCTCTTTTTCATTTTTCACTATTAACTTCAAGGATACGAGAAACCTCCACAGATAGTGCAGCCAATCAGCATTCAAAAAAAGATCAGCTTAGAACCTCTGCAGAACATGCTTCAACATGAAGTATAAGCAAGTAACTAGAAACATCACAAAATCAGGTACACTTTGCAAGACTGATCTTGTAAAGACAAGACATTGCAAGACATTGACTGTCCAGTTCTACAGGGTTTCCATTCTGCAAGGGACTTAATTTTTTAACTCAAGTAGTGGAGGTTCTTTCTCTGAAAAAGAAAAAGCCACATCAGTGGCCAACCATGGCTAGTTCCAAACACAATACAAGAAGGAAATAAGACAGTTTTATCTCTAACTTATTCTTCTGTTCATTAAGAAGCTAGAACAGTATTTTTGCCAGTCCCTGTGCACGCAATTACTGTGGCCAGTAGTGACACTTAGGCTCTACAGAGACATATGAAAGAGAAGAGACATTACAAACAGTCCTCCTTCACTGAATAACAACTGAAATCCATTTCAAAACAACAACAGAATCCTTAAAAATGTGGGTCAAAAAAAAGGCATAAAAAAGTTTCACTCAACAACAGCATTTTCCCTTCTAACCAAATTCCCGGCTTTCGTCTTGGGCAATCTTAGACTCTTCACTATATTAATAGCTTAATGCATGATAAATAATACATTATTCAAAAGGAACTTGTACGTTCACATTTGGTACGATACTTGCAAGCTACTGGCACTGTCTTCCACTTGATTTCAAGTGACATTGCCCAAAGTCCTTGCAACGGAAAATAAATCTGCCTATTCAAAACAGATACTATCTCTGCCCAGCTCAATGCATCTTATTTTTGCAAACAAAGAAAGAAGAAATACTAAGTTCAAAAAGTACTTCAAAGGGGAGGAGAGCGCACAAAAAAGGATGAGGTGTCCTATTTAACTCCGGTCACACCACTTCCAAAAGGACGCAGCAGAATCATAAAAGTTTCAAAGATGGGAAATAAATGTGATTAAAGTCACGCGGATTCTTCCGTATCAGTAGAGATTGGGGCTTCTCAGATCAGAGAAGCAAAAGCAAAGGTAGAGACAACATGAAAATAAAGAAGACAATATGATAAAAGGTACAGCAAAGATAAATCAAGGTCTACCATTCAGTCCTTTTCATAACGTAAGATCAAGGATACATTCAACATTATCAGAAGGTTGCAAAATTGACACAATGCATTATCCATCTGTGGAACATAAGAGTACTTGATATCATCAATGTCAAGGGTTCAGGCTGAATAAAAGAGCCAGATGGGTTACACATGCACAGGTTCCAATGGCATTTTTAATTTTTTTTATTAATGTTCTGATCTGTCCAAATGAAACCCTTTTCTTAGTCTTTTAGAAGAGAGATTTCCTGGACTCTAATTTTGATAGTGTCAACAATACTTCATCTTCACTTTATCAGCTGTCCGAAACACTTCATATATCATAGTCATAAATCCTAATACAAGAGAAATTGAAACAAAACATTCTGATTTTACTGGTGACAGTAATTCCATGACAAAATATCCGTATCTCATATTGAATTTTTAAATGTCTTTGTGGTCTACAATGGAGGAAAAGAAATTTATAAATATTGGAATTTCAGAAGTGACACTTCCCCTTTCAGCTAGCACCTTTCCATCCATACCGTAAATACCACTGATTTCAGTGTGTCTTTAGCATGAAAATAACCCACACTGCCAAGAACAGACTGAAATAGTACCAAACATGAACTAACTGCAAACACAAACAAGGAAACAAGGTGCATACTAACAGCACCTGTTTTGGCAATGCATCTCTATTACAAAACTACCGAGGCCTCTTTGAGATCGTAGAATATACCAAGTTGGAAGGGACCTAATAAGGATCAAGATACTGGGCATTCGGTCATTCCTTAAGTGAACACAATACACTTCAAGGTGCAAGCCAATTTTAAACACTGTATGGGAGTAAACGTTTCCTATCTTCCGCTCCTCTCAGTTTACTTGGGAGTTCAGCACAGCTGCTACCAGCAAAAGAAAGCACCTCATGCCCATGGTGGCAGGGAAAGATGCAACCTCAGCCTGCAGCTACCTACACAATGTATTGACCGAGGTCCTCTCGGGTCTCGAAGCAATGGCTTGTTTGGTTAGTGATGCTACGGACACCACATCGTGGTGAAGCATCTTCAGAAACCAGAGGCACAGAGATGCGTGACTATCCTGCAGTAGCTCAGAGCTAGAAAGCCTTTGAACAGGAGAGAAGACACTCAACAGCAGCAGAGGAGAAGAGAAAAAGTCTAACAGAGTTAGCAGTAATGTCACTGATGTATCACTTTACATCTGCGTTACTATTTTCTTGTTGCTATGGGAATACTAGAGAAAGCGGTTACCATTTTGTATTCAAAGACCCATGTAAAGTCTAGGTGTGAACAGTATCATTTGTTTGCAGCCTATAATTTTCTCTTCCAAGCAGTGTTAAATAATTATGTTTGGGGGGAGGGTATTAATAATATTCTCTTCTCTATTCACATGTTAAAATTAGCTAACCTTCTACCTGCTCTGGAGAACGTCCAAGAAAATCTAAAGCAATGACAAGCACTAATTTATCAGCGTAAAACAGATCTTTTTTTCATATAATTAAAATTAACGTACTAACTGGAATACTCTTCACAGAGCTGATGTTATCTTGCTTTTTATGATGAGGCCACCTACAAAATTAATTCCATCATATTTAACTTGAGTGTCAAGAACCGGGCTTTAGAGCACTTTGGAGGAAGTAGCTCTGATAAATTTTAGCAATGATTACAGGGACAGTCAGAAGTCTTTCCTTATCCTGATTAAACAACATTATCTGCATTCTCTGAGACTGGATCAGTGATGGAAGTCAACAAAAGTAAATACTGGAATTACTTTCTTCAGTTGTATCCGCACAGAAGAGAACACACAGGATATGCAAGGCTGTGTTTGTATACTCATGCGAGACCTCCTCATTTCAACCTGAAAGAAAATGATTCTTCACATTTACTCTTATCAGTCATTGGCAGGAACAAGCAGGTCTTGAAGAATAGGCTCAGCACCATGAAAGTGCTATCGACACTTTATTTTTGTATTTCAATGAATTATTTGATGTTCTGCCTGAAGACTTAAATCGTGCAGGAATAAGCGCACACAGCAAGCTAGTGATTGCATTGCCACTCACTTATCTTCAAAATTTAAACTCCTTGATATTCTCAGAGCTAAACCCTGTGAGGTTCAATAATCCTGTCAGCCCCTCTTCAGAGAGGGTTTTCGACACCATTTACAACAAGGACATAACAGACAAAGTAACATACAAAATGAAAAAAATGTCAATTTTTAGTCTCTAGGCTATTTTCACTGAGCTGTGAATAAAAGACTGAAACTCACACAAAGTAGCAACTGGAGACAGTTTCATGGCATCAGGAAAGAGCCGTGCAGAAAGGCTCAAACTAGCAGGTTTCCCAGAGTAACTGCTTAGTTACAAATCCTGCATTATTTCTCCCAAGCTGCAAGGGCCATTACAGTAATTTCTCTTAGAAATCTTGACAGGGTTCAGCCATATTCAAAGACAATTAGTGTTCAGACTGATAGGAGTGTGGACAGGGAGTTGTTTTGTGGTTCCCACTCCTATCAATCTTACTCAAGGCTCACAGAGATCGGCTGAAAAAGTCTACCTGACTTCAACAATCTCTGAACCAGTCCCCTAAGTGCCTGTTAACACCACTCCAAAAATGCAGTTTATGTAGAGAATTGATTACTTAAAAGTAAATACATAAAGCTGTAAGTAGGCATATAAACACATTGAAAGGATGCTCAAGGGAAAGGCTATTTCCCCAGGAAGCCAGAGAAAGAACAACTCTTAGCAAAGGACTACTTCAAAACCAGAAATATTTTAGCTCAGCACCAGAGCCTCTTAGCAAATATCATTAAAAATTATTTGAAAAGAGTGAAACAGAGAGGGGAAAACATGTGTCCCAGATTTAGATGAAGACTGATGCTACTTGTGGAAGAAGGAACTGCAAGTATTGCAGCACCAAAACCTGTAGCAGCAGTTAGAAAGGGCTGATTAAAATTCAGATGAAGTAACCGGTGTGTGAACCACAGAGCTACATAGTTCATACATATAAAGCTACATTAAACAGCACTAAATATCCTGCTTATGCAAAAGCAAAGACACACAGAATAGGTGCTAGCACGCTCAGCGTCCTGGCTTCCCCTTGTCAGCATAGCTATGTGTTTCCATCGTACATCGCTGCAAACGTTACCCAACTCCTTCGGCAGCACAAGGAGAGGAGCTCTCTCATAGCAACAAGAACAAGGAAACATCAGCTGGAGGATACATGCGATTAACAATCAAACATCGTGGGGAGCCTGAAGTTGCTACTGGTGGGAAGGAATTAAATCCTTAGTTTTAGCAGCAGATGCCTCTGTGCAGAGACAGCACCACTTCCGAGGGCTGCCGGGGTCAGCTCGGCACTAAGACAGCTGGTGGTGCACACACTTTTGAACTTGGCAAGTCATCCATTGCCACATAATTGTTACTACCAGGCATTTTATGTTGGATTAATGGGGAAAAAATAAGTGCTAAATAGGAGCCAATACTATATTATAAAGAAAGAACAGGCCAACTTCTTTATGGCAGTGACTCACCTTCCCTGAGGTCTACAAAACTACATCAGCAGGAAATTTTGTCCCATTACAAGAATCTAAGCAAATAATTCATACTGAATCATTTCTCTAATTAATCTCAATTTTTCAGCATGAATGCTAACAGGCTCCAAATTCCTCTCTTATTTTTATTTGCAGTTATTCACTGAATAATCCTTGCCTTTGACACTGCTGTGAGGTGTCCACAGGAAGATGGGAGAATTTCTGACCTCTCCTCAAGGTTACACAGCATGTTTCCATCCATTACGAATGCACGATTTGGAAAGCAAAACTTATTCCCACCATTATTCTGTGCCATTTGCTGGAAGGTCAATGCTATTGTTTAAAACATTTTGCCAGTGAACTGACTCACTAAAGCCCTCAAAAAAACCTGAACACTACACATTTTCAGAACACAAAACAAAGACCATTTACCACTGTTCCTCTATTGCTTATATTAAAAAACAACTAAGCAAAATAATCCCTTTCTGGTTTTGCTCTCTTAAAATAAATGCAGGGGTTTTGTATGGATATGAATAATTGAATAACCCAGTGATTTATAGCTATTATATATTTATATGTTCTCTCTCTCAGTTTTTTCCTTTTGGTTGTTTTGTTTTGTTTTTTTAATCAAAAGTGTCTGCAAAGATTAACTACTTACTGCATCTCCCTGCCTTGCCCAAGGCCCATTTTTTGCCCGTCAGGCCATATATGAGCAGCTTATTCACTACACTCATTGTGTTAAGGATGCCCTTTCAGTGCTCCCTTTGTTTCCTGGGGGATCCCTTGTTAAAAATCTTGAGAGCACGTTCTTTTCTTTTCCCCAGACATCTGTTTTTGCTCAATCCCTTACGCTGCTACACATTAGTATTTAACATTTGTACGGAGTTAATGTTTAAAGGCCCGGCTGTGGCTGACACCATTCTGCCAGAAACCACACAGATTAGGAAGCTCATCTCTTTCCCAACTGTTTCTACCGTTTAGAAGAGACACCGTGTACAATGCACAAGAGTCAAGGATGGAGCATACCCCAATTCAAACAGGATGGGGCAAGCCTTGGCCTTGCAGGTGCATTTTGCCACGCAGGGCATTTATCAGAGACATTGCTCAAAAGCCACTGGGTGGCTTGTTCTTTAGTAACCAACATAACTGCACTCTCCTCCTGCACAGTCATTACCCCAGGAAGGTACACCAATCCTCTCTGACTTAAAAGGCACGACAAAACCCCAATGTCATTAGAGGGGCTGAATTAAGAAGTGAAAAACATCTCGCTATTTTTTCTGGCTGCCGCTTGTCCAGAAAAGCATTTCAGGAGAGGATGCTAATGCTTCGCAGAACATTAATGTCACTACCAAAAATTGCTTACAGTTGAGCACATGGTCACAAGTGTGCATTATCTGTCATTTGCTCATTTTCAAGCCACCATATTTACACTCAGCAATACTTGAAGCACTCGTGGTTTGTCACAACTGTCCTCTCCCGGTGAATTATCCCCCATTCACTGCAGGAGAGGCAATAGGAGCTAAAGGATTTTTTTGCAAATATTTTGTGTTCTGAAAAAGCACAGCCCTTCTCTCCCATTTTAACAAAAATTTGTTGACTGGAGGAAAACAAAAGGATTAACAGCTCTCATGCTTCCAATTAAACGCTTTGGCCTTCTCTACCTTGCTTTTTAATCAGAGGCTCAGGGGCCCATTCTTTGTATACACTAGCAAATTTAATATTAGCTCTTAATGAACCTGCTACTGACAGCCAGGAATGAAAGCTGCAGGGAATGGAGGAAATTACTATAGAAACATAACAGCTTTTCAAATTACACGTAAAAACACTAACAATGGAACACCAGTTTGTTTAGTTAGGTATGTTTTACCTGGTTTTACTGATTATTACATAAGGCATTGCTATGTGTTACAAAGCCCCGTTTCTGAAGATCACTCTGCTAGGGTCAAACATCTTATTTTAACCTGTTGAAGTTATTGTATTTAGCTCCAGAAGTCCTGCTTCTCTGACTTACTGACCCAATAGATCATCAACTGCAAACATCACACCCAACATGGAAAAAATCTCAAGTGCCAAGTAAGCTCAAAGACAACTAACACTTGTGTTTCTCTTCCAGCTTCAGAAGCAAACCCCTGTGACTGTTTCTTGCTTCACCACTTTCTGATGTTTTAAAGGCTGTCATCAGGACTGATGTAGAAACTCCAGTGTCCCCCCATGACCTAGAACTTTGTTTAACAGAGCACTCAGACTCATAAGCCCTGCACTCTTTTGAACAGGAAATGTTAAGGAACAGAGCTATCCCAGAGTAACGCTCATCAGGAACCATGGCATCTGAATCACTCTGCACACTTATTAAATGAAGAAGTGTGTAAGGAATATCATCAAGAACAATCTTAGTTTTCTTTTTTTTTCTTTTCCTTATTCAGAGAGAGAGAGGGATTCCAATAATAAAATACCAGCTATATCTCACAATGCTTTCTTCACTGGCATTAACCAGTATTTCAGGAGGTAACATTTCACTAATTAAAAGAAAATCAGACACAAGTTATTACAGTCAGCTTACAGTAATAGCACCCTTCAGATTTTGGCAGTAATGAAGATAAAGCAATAACGCACTCAAATAATTGTTCCCCACAACTTTGAATCACTCTGATAGCTATTAGCCTAAAGTGCAATCATAGCTCATTAGGACTCTCCAAATAGTAACTTGGAACAAAAGAGAGAGAGTCTCCTCATACACAAACTCACATAGTTTGTCCAAATCACTGAAGTACTTGAATAAGATCAGAGTTGTGGCAAACATGGTTTAAATTATTTAAACCAAAAAGAAACTTTCCGGTTCTGTTCATGCTGTGTCCTGCTACATCGCTCGCCTTCTACAACCTCTCCTTTTCCCCCAGCCTTTGCTCCCAGTTTTGGCTTTTATTTTTCCAGCACTCTCCAGTGGGTTGACCCCGGCTGGACACAAGGTACCCACCAGCATTAGCGTTACTAGTGGGATAAAACCTTTCAATATGCTGCAGAAGCCCAAAGCAAAGAGCAGGATCATTAGCCTGATTATTCCCAGTACTAAAGACTGAGTACTGAAGGATACAACAATTGTTTGAAGTAAATTAGAAAGGTAAAGTGAATGTCCAGCTTCATCAAGTCAGGCTACAAGCATTAACTGCCAGGACCTAACAGAGATTATACTGATGGTATCTTTATAAACCTATAAAAAAATCAGAGAACACCTTTCCCAGTGGAACAGTGGTAAACCCAGCAGAATACTGTCCAAGGGTGACCATCCCATATCCCATGCAAATTGTGTGCATCCCACCTAAGGAAGCTGCTGCCCTTTCTGCCTTGATTTGGTGGACACACAGAGCCTCAGACTGATTAATTCCTTCCACTGAGGAAGAGAAAAATTAGAGACATTGGTTATCCCAGAGGGACTGAATATAAGAGAAACTCTAAATGGGATAAAAAGAGTAAGATGAAAAAAGTACCCTCAATACACAATCTGCCTGGACTCTGCTACCTCACAACTCATCAACACATATTTTCCAGCCAGCTCTAATAGAAACAAAGGCAGGGAAGTTTTGGCTCTAAAGCTCACACCAGAGAACACCAGAACAGTTTAGAAAAATTAATAGACCCTTTTGTAACTAAAACCAGAACGATGCCTGGAGGGATCTGTGAAATCAGGAGGGCTGAGCAAAGAATAAAAGGAATACTCTGGGCTAAAAGCCAGAGATATGTGTGTCACTCCCAGCTCTGATACAGTCTTCCTATGTGATCATGAGCAAAAAAACTTGATCTGTCTGGGTCTCCGGGTCTTGGCTGCTCTTTTCTACTTGCCCTGCAAGGATTGCAGCAGGGGCTCTCCCTGTTTACCCAGCACATGGCCCAGCTCATGATCTCAGTTGGGGTATTTGCAGTGGAATGTAATAAAAACAATTAACAAGTGACTGACTAATGCCAGCACTTTAATAAATTGGTCAACCAGCAAATAGGGAAATGAAAGCTTCCATTTCAGAAAACAGAGGGACCTTCAGCCACCAACAAAGAGAATTCATGTGAAGGCGCTCACACACAGACATCTCCAGAACAAATACTGTGATTAAGATTCTCCCAGTCTGTTCTTGGCAAAAATTGATAAAAATGACAGATACACATGTCAAAAGAGATGAAGAACTGCTGCACAAAATTCCACACCAGTTAATGTGCCAGAGCAAACAAAACTACCTGGAGTCGTATCAGATAAAGACATAGATAAAACACTGTCAACAATAAAAAACTAATACAAAATGTCTGGTGAACAAAAGGCATACCTGTATTGGGAAAACATCAGCAGTCGAAATTGACTACTGTATAGACATATGCCACACCAGCTCTGCTGAGGACTCTCAACTTGTCCCCTGTCACCTCTCAAAGAAGTGCTGCAGGAAAACCATTTCCATGGCAGAATTTCTCCACTCACGCTTTGATCACTCAACAATAGGCTAGTGGAAGAGGGATGATAAACTGTGAAAGTGCAGTAACGTGATTGATGTGACTGACACCTTTTCTCCTGGTGAAGGTGGTAATGAAAAGGCAGACTGACTGATGAATCCTTGGGGAACCTTCTTCCACAATTGCAGTCTGCAACAGACAACAAATGCAAACCGGTGCTACCCTGCCCATCTCTTCTTCTTCTGTCAAGAGAAGATGAAGCCACTAACACCAATTTTAAGGCCACTGTTTTATTCTCCTGTATGTCAGACCAATGGATGTAAGTAATTTTTATTTCTAGCTTGCAGCATAACACCCAGATGATCCCTCTGTCTGCTACTACACTAAGATAAAGGAGGAAACGTGGGTGCAAATAACAGCAAAATTCATCTTCTTCATGGTCCTAATTCAGGGGAGATTCCAAAGGGGAAAGGAGCAGTATGAGACAGTATTGCTGAACAGCAGAAATGAGTATGGATGGAAGACTGTCAACTACCCCTGAAAATTTGCATACAAGTCACATTCAGCAAAAACACTTGTGACTACAAACAGGAATATTTTACAGCAGCCACCACTTCTAATATGATTTTAAATTCCCATTTTCCCCAGCTGTCAGGGACAAGGAACTCCCATGGTCATTAATCAAACAAAACCAAATCCAGAGGCTGATGCATTTCCTTTCTAGTCAACAGGTGAAACCTTAGTGACTGCTCTGAAAGCCAGAATGTCAACCCAAACATTAAACACACTCTGAGAAACAGGAAATTAAATATAGGGTTTTTTAGATACAACTCCTGCAAAACTCCCTCTCCTTGCAGGGAAAGATGCAAGAGAAAGGAAAACTGAAAAGGTCACATAAGCAAAATAAACACATGTCCCTACGGAGGAGTACAGAAGAGATCATCTTGTGCTTCTTGCTGAGAGGCAGCAGGCTTGTGGAAAATGAAGAGCTGAGTTCTGCTGTATTCTTCCTTGCTAAATGCTATATTGTATGCTTATCTTTGATTACCTCCTTCACATGACCTTATGGGGCAGGAAAAAGGCCACCTAATACATCTGCCTCATTTATTTGAAATGTATTTACACACAGGACTTGTGTTTTAATGAATCTATTTTGACATTCTGGTCTAGTGGAGATAAAAGGGGTGCAGAAGTGTTACAGACTGTTAAAGGAGTAAATATTCAGGATTACAATAAGACATTTGATCCATACCAAGAAGCAGCTAACTCCCATCATGTATCAATGAGTAATATACTTGCTCTTTACTTGGTTGCAGTAATAATGGAGTCAAACGGTCTCCCTAGTACTAATAAAAAGGAAACAGTAAAGATTCATAATTCATACAGAATATTTTGTGCCTGTGACCCTACACTTCTGGTGTAACCATCTGATACACTGAAAATCAATGAGGGACTGAGTACTGAAGTGCAGGCTGCAGATGAAACATGTTCATCCTCATAGTACAATTAGACTGATGCAGTCACTTCCTAACAGCAGAACCCTTTTCCATCAGAAAAGAATAAATTCCTTACAGCAATTTGGACTTTAATTAAAATCAGCTGCCAACATGTGTCTTAATTTGGGTCCTGTTCCCATGTTAAGCACAAGACAGACTAGACGCCATCTCCTGTATGGGAGGTCAAGCACAGGGACCCATCCAGAATGGGTTTACTTCCAAAAAAAGTAACAGAAAACAGCTGCTTAAAACACATACACAGGGGCTGAGCTCCAAACGCACCGGCAGGGTTTGTACCTGTGCTCCCGCCTGAGCCTGCTAAGAACAAATTTGAAAGGGAGGGAAGCGACCCACAGCTCCCCTGCGCTAATTAAACAAGCTCCTCTGCACTATTTAAAACAGATTTAAAAGCCAGACTTGTAAAGCTCTTCAGGTGCCTAATTCCCATCAATTTCATTGAACTGAGAAGTCAATGGGAGTTAGACACCTAAATAGCTCTCAGAAGAGATCTGAAAGATTTCTCAACATATTCTGCTCTTACAAATCAAGTAATGCATTCGCTTTTCTTAACCTGACACAGACAGTATCTTTAAGGAAAACATATTCTATGTAGAGAAATCTATAAGCTGGTTCTCGGTCCCAAGGAAGCAATCTACGTTGGATTTAGACAAGGAGCTGCTGCACCTCCTTTCTCCTTGCTATCAGTTCCTAACACACAATTTGTAAGAATTAATAATCTCTCAGGATCATATTTTTTGCCACTCAGTTTCCTTATCCTGTATCTTATTTGCATGAACTCTTTCAAAACGAAACCAGAATTTTAGCTACATACTAAAACAATGAGCAAGTGCAGGTTTGTGTGCAACAAAAGCTTTACAGACTTTTTTAATGGTTATTTCATGAAAGAATCTCTCCATCAGCTCACACAGTGGAGCAGGTGTGTACGTACAAGGAAAACAAACTTTAAAGAAATACAGAAGAAAAAAGGCAGGATGGGAGAGAAAGGAACTATTTTACAGCTACTTCTGTCACAAAGAAGAAAGTTGATTATCACTCTTTGATAAGAAAGAAGAAAGCTGTCTAGTGCTTCTAAAGTTAAGCCATATATAAGTTCCCTTTAAGTTGTTTGACTTTTCCCCATGAGCCTTTTTTGTGCAAGGTTACATGCACAAATAGCAAGCAACTGGATTTCTGGCTGGTTTCAATGCACATACTAGGATCGTTACCTCCTACAGGTGTCCTAAAGAAGACCTCACATGAAAAAGGTTGTAATGACCGATGAGAAAATAGTAAAAGCAAGGAATAAGGCAGGGAGAAGCCTTGACCATTCAGGACTCTCTTGGGAAGAACGCACAGTTCTGAAGGAGGGGGCACCTCCTATCTGTTTCCCAAATCCCACACACAGGCCAACACGACCGTTGTTAATTTCAGCAGGACATTTACAAACACACCATTCCAAGTGAGATTCCCACAGAGGAGTGAGGATGCATATAAAGATTGAAAGTGCTGCACTATGGCAGGATCCCATCATTTTTATCTCAAATCCCCATTCTCTCCTCATTTTTGCAGGCAATTAGTAAATGCTGTGCAAAACAAATTCCCCTTCCCTTCAAAAGTGAAGCTCTACATAGTTCAGGTGGTTTTGTGAGTGATCTTTCCCTTAACAGTATGCCAGAGCACTGATACACCGACAGATTTTGTTCTACACCTCATGGTTTTCCATTTTCCCAGGAGCTCCATGCCAGGTTCAGCACTGCAGCACAATCACTGATCTTCAGTGACCTTCTACCCGCACCCAGCCCTCTCCTCCTGCGATTAAAATTGATTTTTCTCCTTTTCACCATATAGCAATCTCACGTGCTGCCCTTGCTTTGTATTAGACAATGTAAAGTTGCACCTGGAGCAGAACATATGAAACCAGGCTTTTGTATAGTCCTGAAAGCAATTAGTCTCAGCAGCCAGCAAGGGAGCATAATGAAGGCAGTGTGCAACTATCTCCCTCTGTCCAAAATGCCCCAAAACAGGCTGCTTTCAACCAGCAGCAGCATATGAAGCATGAGAACTTGCCCAGTCGCTGCTGAAACCCAAAGGCAACAGAGCTTCTATTACCTGGAGGCAGGAGCATGAAATGAGTTTTAATAATTAAGTCTACAAGAAGCAATGATTGAAGAACTATTAAGAACAGAACAAGCTATTACATTATTGAAGGTGTATTTTTCACACTCAAAGACCCTGTTATGAGAAGGGACACGGATCCTTTGCCTTAGATGGTTAAGTAATCACAAGCAAGTACCTTCCAAGATCTGTATGACTGTATATGGCACGTTCTACAATCAGCTACACCAACAGATAGCAACAGCAAATGCAACCACTTCACCTATGCAGAGGAGATGATGTTTGAGAAGACTGGTGGACACAAATGAGAAGGCACTGCTGTCCAGCCTGCCAATAGCAAGCTTCTTTGGTCACCACCAAGGAGGTCCCACAGCACTAGGCTAAAGAACCCCCTCAGTTCTCATGTCGGAACACCCCTGCACCCGTACACTGCCCAGATCTCAAGCTCTTCCCATTTCCCAGATGTTTCATTAATTGTTTGAGGCTCAACAGCTCTGCTCATCAGCTGCTCTCCATGCCTGGACAGGCAGCACCTACTTCTGAGTAAAGACAAAGCATCAAACTCTTTTCTCTGCAGCATGGGATTTTATATTCTTGCTATGATAATGCTTTTGCTTTGTTTTAAGATAATTAAATCTACAGATTACAGGCCTCCAGCAGCAGCAATTACACGCAAAGAAAGATGCCTATCAGTAATACGGAAAGCCATTCAAGTAGTGGCTGTTACCGTGAAGGCAGTTTGTCACATTTTCAAGCACAGATATTAAATAACACTGGTTTTGCTTGCCTTGTTAGAAGGCCCCATTTCCACAGAGAGAAAACACAATTCAATACTCTGCTACACAAAGAGGTAACAGGCTCAGGAGCAGAGCCTTGAAAGGAAGCAGAGCTTGTGAGAAAAATGTGGCATAGGGAACGAGGAATAGACGTTAAACTGAACTAAGAGGGCTGGATTACTGCAGTCATCCTGCTTCCTCCTGTAGACTAGTAAGAGTGTTATGATATCTGGTGCATTGATCTGTACTAGGGAAATAAGTTAATTCTTTCATCATAATCCATGTATCTCACATCCTCGTGGCCCTGGCTGTTAATACAAAGAGGTGGGTATAAAAGAAGAGAAACACAAATAACATTCATAATTGAGGATTTTTATAAAAGCCAGAAAAAATCATTACCTATGTTTTGGAAGTGCTAAGCCATGTATTTGGAGGGCTTATATTCCGTCTGGAAACAAAAATTAAACATGGCAGGAGCTGAGAAATCTTTTCAATCTTTTTAATGGAAAAGAAATTGAAAGCAAGGTACACTAAATAAATTTTATGGCAGTAAAGTAGCAGGGATTAAGGGGGATTTTACCCATACCCTAGCGACCAAGATGCTTCCAAGCACATGCAATCTAGTTTCACCCAAGGATATTATCCCTTTGTATGCTGTTTGCACTTCTAGGGCATTCCACATAAGCAGTGCTCTGCACTTCCTACATCACATCTCTTAATTTGTGCTTCATCTAAAGAAGACATCTTAATTTGGAGATTCTGGCTGTCAAAGCATTGCCCCTGTTGCACTGTTGTAATGGTGAATTACCCAACCACCTTTCCCCAGAGAAGTTTCAGCACGCTTGAAGCAGCTAACATCAGGCAAGATTGTAGAATCTATTATTGGCGTTTGCTGGTCATCAATAAATCGCACAGGAGCCCTACTGCAGAGCATGAAATTCAAGTACAAAGTTCAGATTTGTTAAATGCCTTGAAAACCCTGAATAAACTCTAGTGGCCAATCCCTCCCGAACTGTACAGATTTCTGATGAGTCCTTTACAAGCAACTGGGAACAGAATATTCTCAGGGATAAGAGAAAATTTTGTTGGAGTGCCTGAAGCAGAACACCTCAAGTTAGAGCTTATTTTAATGAGTGTTACCAAACAGGAACTTTCTTCTTTTCTTTTCTCCTCCAAAAAGAGTCAATTGCAAACCTGTGCTTTTTGTTTCGACAAAAACAAGGGGAGCATTCAAGCTTCTTCACTGATTGTTTTGTCCCTGATTTAATATAAAACCCTTCCTTGGATATGGGAACTCACTTCCAGTGTCTTGTTCTGCTTTTACGACTCCATTAAGGTCACAAGTATCTCAGCTTCACTCACAGAGTGATCTCTTCTCTGCTCCCTTTGGCTAAAATGTCACTCCAGTGGGGCTGACCTTCAAAGCTTTCAGCTGCAAAGTAACTCACTTGAAGTGGCAGCTTCATTTCCCATTGACCGAGCAAAAGAGTTATCTGGGAGCAGGTTCTTAGATCCATTACCTTCCTTCGTAAACACTGAACTCAGATTCAAAAGATCAAAGCCTGGTGGTGTGTTATGGTCACACATACAAGCTCTACACACATTCACCCCACTACACTTTTTAATTCACCCACTCCCACGAGGAGCTCAGTGGTTCATTTACCTTCAGGCAGGCCCATGCAGCTAAATGAGTGAAGAGTAAATAAGTGAAGACTTTTTTAACCTCTTTTCACCATAACATCAACCTCTTTTTCTCCCAAGCTTTACACTTGAGCTGAAAATAAAGACGGTTTGCCCTGCAACACACAGAGGCGGATTATGATTTTGGATGCACTGACTGTGCTGGTGCTCCCCCGCAGATACCAGACCCTGCCTGTTTGTAAGACAAGAGCCATGTGAGAGTTTGGCTCTGGCACTAGAGCCGCACAGACCTGACTTCATCCACAGCTCAAACAGATATCAGCCTTATGCTCAAACAGATCTCGGCCTGCCAATCTCCCACACAGATGCCACTAGCCTTATGTAATTATCAGAGTTGTAAGAGAAACAGCACACAAGAACAAAGACTTCATTACTAGCTCTAATTAGCTTTAAGCTAAAGGGGATTTAACATAATTTTCTCCTCCAGCGTGGATGTCAAAGGGGAATAAAAAGCTTTTTGTAACCATTCACCTAGTTTCAAGACAAGAGAATTTTGTAAGTAGCCAGAGTTGGAGGAAAAGGGAGGCCTCTAAGATCAGAAGAGAGCTAAAGCTATTTTAAGTTCTTCTTCAAACAGTTTACATTAGTTAAGATTTCTTTTTGAACAAAGAGCTTTATGACAGGCTTCTACCAGAGCACCTTACAGAAGCTCACAACTATTTTTCCCCTAACAAAAGAGGTGGTAGCAGATGTTTCAAAAATAACTCATAACAGACACCAAACAGATCACCAGGAGGACAGCAATGGCATGATGCAGCTATGGGTAAGCTACAACTTTGGCAGATTGAAGTATTGAGGCTTCTCTGCCGCAGGCCCACCAAGATCGGTCATGCTATGACACAACTGAAATCGCCAGGCAAGGTAAAGCAGACAACGGATTTCTATTTTCCAGAAAGTCTCAATACTTTCTACCTTCTCAAGCACTTCAATGACTTTGAGAGAAAAACAACGATATGCTCTGCAAGAAAAAATATCCATGAGAAGACATTCTAGCATTGATCAGCTTGTAATTCTTTGGGTGGGTAATACAAGTTACATTTTCTTAAATAAACTGAACAGATTGAGCTACTTGAATTTCTGATTGTGTATTTCCATGATTGATTTTAGGCCACATCCATTGCATGTACGCACATAGTAAGATTATGTAAACCTTGTTTTCCCTGGGGGAAAAAAAATAGTGGTTTTTCTAGTAGATCTATATATTTAGAATACTCAGTACTAAGCATTATTTTTATATCCCATTTCCTTTTATGAAATTATTTTGGTATTCCTTCAGGGAAAACAGAATGGACTCAGACACCCTTCCAATGTGTGAAGAATACAGATTTTCAGTGTTACTTCATATAAATGTTTATGTTTGCTGTCAACATATGGACATGTGTAAAATTCATAGTTTGCTAAATATCAAATATTTCACCCATGAAAGTGGTAAAAAGCTAAATTTCTAGACCACAGCTTTGAATAGGGACTTGACTCATTTAAGAATAAACTGATTTTCAGGTCCTGGTTGGTCCACAGACTCTGTGAACTGGCTCCTTTGCATCAGTCAATGCTTAGCACCCACAAAAGGAAGTATCTCCCCCAAAATCAGTAACATTGTTCGCAGGACTACAAACTGGTCAGAGATTAAATTTCAATTTGTTACTAATATTTTCTTTATTTTACATTCTCTGAGACTGCGGAAAAACTGCTGGCTCAAAATATTCCCCAGTCTCTGCATGGCAGATTACAATATCGCCACATATAACCAAGGAAGACATGATGAGGTTTGCTGAGTTTCACAACATCGATAATCTCTTTTCGCAACACAGACTTACATTATAATGCCACTGAAAAATTCCCTAGCCAGGAGCTGCTCAAAATTTCAGACAGCATTTAAACCCCCAATTCCTTTCCTGAGAATCTCTGCATACAAACAGCGTACTGCTCACAGAGATGCTCCTTCCTTTTTGTCAGCAGCTTAAGCAAACAAAGCCATGCACAAAGCCTGGCCTGCTTTTCAGATTGGCCCCAGATTTTAACAGCCCTGTTTGATATCACTTCATTTTCGGAAGCACTGCACACACTTTCAACCTAGTGAAGTCAAAAGGAGCTTTCAAAGTCAGAATGAGAACAGTGCTCTGAGCTGCTCTTCCTCCTTCCTCTCCCCTACACTTTGTAATGGGACTTCGCTTTTCTTTGAGGGCATGTGGAAGTCTTTGCAAAGTCTCCAGCAAAATCACCTTTATCCATGCAAAGCCTGTTTTGTGCAACTCGCTGCATGTATCTTTTTCCTCCTCTTTCTCTCACTGCTTTTCTTGATAAAGAGTCAAATTAAAGTTCACTCGAGCAAAGATGTGGCAGAGACGGCTGCTAGCCTGAGGCCAGTTTCCACTCCTGAGATTTACAAGGCAGCCACTTGGAGCTGATTGTACACTTTCAACAACACATTTCTGATTTGACATTGGGTCGCATAAGAGTTCTAAATTTAAACCCTGCTGTGTTACAGCGCAAGTGACGTCTGCTTTGCATGGACCCACGGCCCCTTCCCTGCCTACAGCCACCTCTGGCCTCCCTGCACCTTCCCAAGCATCGCCACAGCTACAGCACTCTGTCCCTTCGTCCCCAGAGCCATCCATCTCTGAGATCTACGCCATGTGTGAAACGTACAATAATTAAAAGTCACCTCCCCCCCAAAAAAAAGGCCTGCTGTGGGTATAAATACAATATATTAATTCATACTATTACCTTACGTTTCCTCCCAGCAGGCCATACTATTTTTAAACCCTCCATAGCTCTGATTATAGCTCGGCTAACAATAGTGCATAAATACTCCATGCTCAGCATTCCATAGCAGATGCACACAGGTTTCTCTCTACTAATGCCCAAGTCCACTAGAAAGCCAACCTCTGTCAGGATGCCAAACAGTTACCAAGCCATAAGCACTCTAGTTTTTCCATAAGGTCTTTCCGTGTCCAAAGACATGTAAGTCTTTCCATTTATTCCAACTGATATAGACAGATCAAAAATTAACCCACCCATTTGTCCCACCCAGAGCAGAATACAGCCGTTAACACCAATCCTCCTTCTCGGTCACGCAAGACAGCCCCTGCCATGCCCATTCCACAGCCCAGGCAGCCGGCCTGAACCGGGGGAAACCGGGGACACAGCAGTCCCACGAGTCACCCCAAGTTCTGCCTTCCTGGTTTGAACCCTGGGGCTGAGCAGCAACACAAGCTGCTGCAATCCTTGACCAATACAGGAGGAAGGCAGGATCACTTGGTGCATACCCTGCTGTCTCCCTGGCTCCTCTGGCCACTGCTTCAGGCTGCAGCAACACCTGCGACAGTATTAATCAATACTCATTATCTCCTATTAAAATGGAGTGTAATCATCTCGCCAAGTTCATTCCTGGTATGAACAGACAGAATTCAAGACTGGTTTCATCTGTTGATTGAAATTGGCATAGCATGCCTGATCCTGCTTCACCTCACATCAGACTTCTCTTTCTTTTTAAAAAGATCTGCCAAAATAAGTGTTGAATGCTTACTTTTATCCTCTGGGGTTTTGTGGGGTTGGGGTGTTGGGTTTTTTTAAACCATGCGTATAGATGGGAAAGGCCTGAAGAAATTTTGGGCTCTAAACCCAAACCAACTATGAAGGATTGTTCACGAGTTTGTTTCCACCATGGCAGCTGACTAATTCATTTGGTAATGTCACTTCTGTTTTAGAAACAAGATGGTTCTTGACAGAAGTTAAGCATCAAATTCAAACAGGAGCATGGCCATGATCACCCAGAGGATCTGGGTTTGTTCTTAATCAACTTAAATTTCTGGCTGTTTATCCTGCAAGTATTAACTATATATAATCTCCAGTTCTCTTGCATATTGAGCGCTACAAAATATAACTCATTTTAAATTACCTAGGTTACCCAAGCCAATTGAGATTTACCGTATTCTTTACTTAATAGAATATTTGTCTCATCAGAAGCAATTACATTTTTATCATTACTTTGCGTGACTCCATTAAATATGGTGGCATTTTAATTTTTCAGTCTTCGCTATTGCAGGCTGCCAGCCCACTTTCACATTAATATTTAAACATCCTAGCCTACAGCTCTACTGCTTTGCTTTACTGCAGCCTAAACGTTTTGCAAATTTAAGCCCATAGCATCCAATTCTACCTTCCTCCCCACCACTGCAAACCCACTACCTTGAAATTCCTATCTAGCAGTATGCGTTGAACAACAGGCACCACCTACAAGCACGGTCTCCAGCCAGCGCTGCTTTGTTGGGTTCCTGCAGAGCAGCATAAGACTGCAGTAAATTACAGAGCAACACATTTTGAGATCACTGAGGGAGGTTTCCTTGGCTGTTTCACTGCCAAGAGTTCTCAGGTTGAAGAGGGGACGCAGCACGGGGCTGCAGTCTCTCCCTTGCTGGCCCAGGGCAGGGATTCAGCCTCACTGCACACAATGGCAGAGGCAGGCAGCACAAGCCTGCACCAACAGCACGTATCTGCAGTGCTGGATGGCACGTCTGGGGCTTGCAGGCATGGGGTTTGAGTTGAGGCTCCAGACCCCACTCTCAACACAGATCCCACTCCTGGTCCGGGTATGACCTGCCTGCAAACCCTGCCCTCCCACAGGCACGACCCTATTGGATTCAGACAGAAGAAGACAGGGCTCAGGAGCCCTGACCACTTCCATTTGAAGCTTCTAGCTGAAGCACAGAGAGGTGCTCCAGCAGCCAAACACAATCCTATGCTGTGTTTTTCTTCTCTGCTGTGAGAGCTGACCAGAGCAGTTTCAAATCCAAAGACAAAAAAAAGAACAGGTCTTGCTTGATGGCACACCGAGGTTACTTGTGGCAACGTGGAGACACAAAATCTGAATCCTGCTCCAGTCTCCTCAGGATTTCTGACCTCATCACAGCCTGATGAGCCGGACAGTTCATCCCCAGCAGGAACTGCTTTTCCTTTCCAAGACCTCATGCCTGAGGCCAGGGTTGCACATTAAGTCAAAGCTGTGGTTCAGCTTGCTGATGATAATGATGGGTTCACCACATGGGTCTGAGAGCACCAGGGACTGAGCAGGGCTCACGTCAGAAAGGCAGATCCTGGTGGAAGAAGGGGCCTGGGGAAGTTGGGTAAGAGCAAGCAGCACAGATGATGAAGCTGGGCACACCGCTCCTGCCCCACAGAACTTCCAATCCAAACACCTATCCAGCCCCTTCCAGAGAAGAGAAATAACGATTTAGACATCTCTTTGTAACTCAACCCTAAGCTGATGCTGTGGGAACACCTGCATTTTCGTAACTGTAAGTAACACTGAACATACCCAGCGCTACAGGCTCACTGTGATAAACCCCACTGTCTTCATCAAACTACAGCAGACAAAAAATGGGAACCCCAAATTTCCTGAGAGTCATGCCTCATACAACCTGAGCCAGCACACACTTGATATTCTAATGACTGCCAAGCCAGACCAGGTTTAATCAGCCCATAAGCTGGCACTGCTCCTTTGCAGTGTAGCATATTCTACAAGTGAACTACTGGGGGTTAACTCTGCCACAGCCCTGACACACACACAACACGTGTCACACAAGTCACTGCATATTTTTTCAGCGCTATCACCACTGCCCAAAGCAATAGGAACCTCACCATAAACCCACTTACTTTATTTCACTAGGCATGAGGAGTCAGTTCTTCACTGCAATACTCTGTGCTCTGTACTTAAATAGAGAAGTGGATGATTAATGCCTGTGCAAGAAATAGCAGGGTGAAAATTGAAGAACATTTTGGAAATGCATGTTTGTTTTTAAGCTGTGATTACAGGAAATATATTAAAGATGAGTTTTCTGAAGGGATTGCATACCACTCCTGAACTAGGCAATTTCCATTTTGGTAAACAGACAAAAATCTCCTCTGGAGTTAATACCCCAGAGGTCAACCCTGCAAACACTGAAACAAATGGATGGTATGGCTGAACGGGCTGAATCCAGAAACACTGTGATGAACATTTCCAGTCAAACCAGAGTTAAGCGCTTCACACCAGCTCTCAGTTGGGCACTCCAACCTCTGAATCCTTCTGCATAAGCTAAGACATGAGTTCTGCCCCACTGCCCTGCAGCAGCAGCGATCTCCCATGCTAATGAAAGTAAGAGTGCACCCTAAAGCCATAAAGAAACTAACTCTTGTGAGCCTAGACCAGCAAATATAGCCAAGCATGAAGTAAACTTGATCACAAGTTACAGCAAAGAAAAGTGAGAGTTGTAACTTTACATGTATCACTGTCTGAAGCTGGGTACCTGTAAGGTACTGACAGCCCCAAGCCAAGAGCAGGCTAATCCAAGTTGCCTGCACTGCTGGGATGGGAAACGGGACAGTCCAGACCTGTAGAGGCAACTCTAGGACCAGCTCCCAACCTCAAGCCTCCCAAGTCAAGAACCAGGGGTCTGTTGCAATTAGCAGGTTGGATTTGGGGTGGCCTCAAAGGGCCTGGTTCAAGGGCTGAAGGAATCTAGGCCAGTGTGTATTTTGGGCCCCAGACTTGTTGATTGCCCCAAGGGGGAGCTGAAGGGGCCACTTCAGCAATAACAACTTACATTTTCTCCACATAAGTGCCCTATTGCCCTGTGTGTGAGTCAGGCTCATGTAGAATGCTTCAGAACTAGTCTAACAAACAAGCTGCTGTGCAGGGGATATCAAAATCGAGAGCAACCTTCTGAATATGCAGCCTATTCAGAGAGCCGTAAGAAAAATATTCAGTAGTAATAAACTGCACGTTAAATAAATACCAGTAATGCTTATAAGAGAATTACAGACAAGCAATTCAACTTCTCTTAAGAGCCTTGCACACTTCAAGGAAAATATCTCCCAATTATCATAAAAAGCTATCTCCAATTTTTACAGTTCATCTATAATATGCTGATTGAGAATGTGGAAGGTAAGGCTCAGGTATTTTTGTATAATCAGCTGTAACCATATTCTCAAGTGTAATGACGAGCAACTGGAATAGCAAGACTAATACTTTAGCTATTTAAATTCAGACTGCCTGTTGTTTATACTAGTATTCCCAACAGAGAAAGGAAACAAAATGTTTGAAACAAACAAGTATCTTCTCTGTAATATTAATCTTTTCTCATAACAGAGCCCTAGTGGAAAAACAGATTAATCAACAACCGAACAGAAACAGACAGCGATGTAATTCTCTATATTGCATTTTCAAGAATAAGCAAAAGGCCAGGGTGTGCAAGGAAGAAATATTCCACAGCTCTGGAAAAAAAAGCAGCCTTAACCTCATTAAAGGGTCACTACAGACACAAGGAAATAAGGGTTTGGTCAACAAGAGAATTCAAAGGTGTGTGAGGAAGATGTGGGCAAAAGAGAAGTGCCCATTGGAAGGGTCCAAAGCAGTGCCCTTATGTAGCCAGTTGTGCTCCAGGGGACCAGCCACGTTTCAGGGGCCACGTCCTTGCTTGCACAAATCTGACAGGTCCAGGGAAGGCTGTGGGTGCATGTTGCCTTACATGTGTTAATGTGTTTTTATAACAGAGGTGCCCCAGGAGCAAAGAAACAACAAGACTTTCCAGAGATGGTACTTTCAGGTCTGCACGAAAAACTCCCTAGGGATAGCCAGAGAACCAGCACATGCAGGATCAGCTGCATTTCAACCCATGGCTGTAAAAACCCAAATGGCCTCAACATGCCAAAGCCAACTCTGTATAAGTAGGCACATTTATTCATGGAGATGATATGGCTGTTTAATAGAGTAGAAAATCTGGCAGATTATTGCTGGACTCCCTAACAATCACATTTGTGAAAAGACCAGGCCGAAATCAGCCTCTCAGCAAACTATCAATCAGTCTCCTGACAAGGAGGTTCTACAAGTTCAAATGACCATTACAAAACAGTAGCATTTAAAAAGAGAGTATCAGCAAACAACACACCACTGATTAAACACCAAGACTCCCCAGCAGCCACAGGAACAGTCTGAGGAGCAACCGTGTATTCACACACTGCAGCTCTGCAGAAAACCAAATGTATTCCTCAGTTTCAGAATACTGCTACTTGTCATCTGTAGAACAGTAAGGCCAAAAGACACGCAAGACTGTGAACAGGTAGCATGTAGAAGTGAAAAAACATCAGTGTAAATTAAACATGGATGTCAGGCTGTGGATCTGGCTCCCCAGTTTCAATGGCTCAGCGGGGCTGAGCCACTCGAGAGCAGAGCTGGGCAGTTCACAGGGTCAGGACTAAAATTCTCCTCTAAAAATTCAACTGCTTCAGGAGAAGAAAAACCTGGTTTAAGTGGAGAGGATATCATATGTCTGTTTGATTATTCATTTCATTGCTTGAATGCTTTAATTTCATGCTAGGAAGTCATTTCTTGTTTGATTTTCTACATGTTTCCAGGTGCTTGTATACAGAGTAAAATACCTTTCTGGTTTTTCACCCATGTTTGTGTCCCTTTGGATTGCACTACCAATCCTTCAGACTCACACAGTACCAGCCTGTACACAAACTCTGGAAAAGGCAACAATTTTGTTCTGGAGTAATCACAATTTCTCTAAGAAGCAACCACATTTTATCCTGTTCAAAAGTTCAGCATCTCAGCATTGTAATCCTGCTTTCAAATGGCAAAAAAGCAGCATTCAAACACTGCCAAAACAAAGGTATTTTATACCAACACATTCAGAAATAAACATCATTTTTCAAAGAGGAATTTTAGAGAAAATAAAGCTGGAGATTACTTGCACTTGTGCGAAGACTTTGTTCCATCTTGTGCCTCTCTAAATATGCAAGTCAAGGAAAAGAAAAACATCATTTTCTCTAGAAAAGTTCTCCCCTTGAGCTTAGAGCTGAAGCTTCTTCCTACTTCTTTGTGTTTTTTCAGCTGGCGTGGGAGGCATATTATCCAGGAGCTAGGCACACATTTCCAAAAAGGAGAGACAGACAGGGTAGACAGTCCAGCGAGAAAGCAGATACTTGAAGTTTTGAATGCATAAGACAAACCAGATAAAAAAGTCACTTTCCTTTAGTCCTGATGAGTGTTTCACTCCCTGCTCCTCATCATCAGCCCCATTTCATACTTGTTTATTTGTGAGATTGCCTCAGAAATCAGTTGGAGTAATTCTAATACTGAAGTTAAACCTGTGCTCAACTACTTCCCTGGAGTCAGCCCTTTGCTGATGAGAAGGGTTGGAGGGCTCCTTACACTCCACACGTAAGGATTGCTGGGGCACATGGAGAAGGAGAGGAGGAACCAAGGCGTTTTGCCACTGGGATTTCTGTCAGTGTCCTTCACGTTCACATCACCCTCCACAGCCAAGCACAGAGCCGCCAGCCCCTTCTGCGCCCAACACAGCTACTCCCATCACAGATTTGCACAATAAGGGGACGTGCACATGGCAGAACCACCTAAACACTGACACACACCCCCACATTTAAACCTCCTCTGGATATGCAGCTTCTGTGCAACCTGAACTCTAACAATACTAAATACCTGTAATAAATTGTCAATCTGATTCTTACATACCACTATATTAATGAACAAAACATGCAGCACTATGAGACTGCAGAAAGGCAAAGTAAGAACTATGGAAAATATTTCTCTTTGTTCCCTACACAAGAGCATTAATTCAATAATTCTTTAAAAATGGAACATAGCTAGCATAATCAAATAAATTATTAGAAGGCATATAAATCATTACCACCTAATATGACTACAACAAGATTCAATGCAATTTACAGATAAGTATGAGGAATGACTACTGCGTTTTACTGAATTAAAACTGGCAAAAGTCTTAAAAGACAAATGGTGGAAGATGACCCTACATTCATTTGCAAACTAAAAAGGCAGAAGGAAAGCAGCAGACAGATAAGCCTTACTTTTTCAACTATTTTCCAGCAGGCCCTGAAAACAAGAATTAATCATAAAGTGGAAATTCTTTCATTTAATTAGAAATTGAGGGGGTGGGAATCTGCAGACAGACTAAAGCTGTATGGAAATTCTTAATGCTTTTGGAAACGAGGTGTCCTGAACTGAGACAAGAAAGTCCAAACCAGACTGCTGTCTGGATTGCTTGTGCTGGCCCTCAGAGCACACTGTTTACTCCCCAAGGGATATTTCCTTACAGAACACACCTTCAGGAGAACGACATTCTTTTTTCTTAAATGCAAAAAAGATGTATTAACCCATCAGCATGGCTAGGTGCTTACACGGTGTGTAGCAAACTGTCATGATACACCTCTCTCACAGAGCCCGGCTATTCCCTTCTGAGAGTCCTCAAGCCTTGTTCATATTCAAAGGCCTTAGAAGTTTTATACAATTTTACATGATCTAATCACGAGTTTGCAACCATTCCCAAACCTTGGCATCACCACCTTTAACTGAAGGACTGTCTTTCTGGCTCCATTGTTTTACAGGTTATTTCCAGTTCTTTGACTTTATGCCTCACCTGCCATCCCCAATTAAAATATGGGGGAAAAAACTACCAAGAGACAAGCATGTAATTTCAAACAAAGCTTAAAGCCAGGAGCTGACAGGGGCTGGAGGAAGACGGCTGGAAGAGATGAAGAGAGGAGATAATAGTTTCTTTTCCCTTGGTTGTAAAGGGATTCTGTTTCAAAAATCCCTCAGTTTCAAAGCAGGGATGCAATCTTTCAAGAGCCTGTGCTGCTGTGCTGCCTTCCTCTGTTTGTGACAAGTGCAGCGACAGTATTTTAAGAGAGTCCAAAGCCCAGATTTAATGCGGACACTTGTGCTGGGGTCTGCATTTCTGCAGATGACATGACTCTAGGGAACAGCTTTCATTTCAAATGAAAGCCAGAAAAATGTTTCTTCCCTGCAAAGGGTTTTAAGGAAGTTGGATTCATTGCAGCACAGCACATTGAAATAACTAAGACATAGCTATGAACTAGAAATCGTAACAGGTTGATTACAGATTAAAGTGATGTACAGACACCTGCTCTAGGCTCGCTCTCCTACTATTGCTTCACAGATTACAACAAACATTTCTAGCATTGGATTTAACCTCACCTTGACAGATCTTTGGGGAGGAAGCTGTTTACGTAAAACTATAACCTGAGCACCTAAATAACCAAGCTCCAGAGTGTGCCACTTGCTGCTACTCCACATCACTGAAGCCCTGGACTAAGCATTTCAGAAAGCAGAATCCAAATCACTGCCAATCCTCTGCCATCCCACAAGAACAAAATTGACAGAGAGGACAGAAACAATTTAAGATGCCTTTCATGAAGACTTAAGGCACTGGCACAAACATCTGGGGCACAGCACATCCCAGGTGCTGGAAGAAGGATGGCGTCTAAGGAGCAAAACCAGACCGTGATCCTCATGTGGAGGCAGAGGTTGTATTCACATTCACTGTGAACAAACCCAAAATCAGCAGGTAAGATGGACCCATTTCTATCTGCCTTTGTTGAGGCCAGGTGAGGATCAACCAACTACATATTATTCATCTGTATTTCTATAGCGCTTTCTGCGTTAGCAAAACTGAAAAGTCTTGCAATTTATATCTACCTTCCTCCTTAACCATTTGCTCACTCAATCTCTGATTTTGCTCCATCTGTATGAAGCCAACATAACCACCATGATTTATACCCAACTTGCTGCTCACTTGCATTTTCCAGTTGCAAATTCCAGAGGTAAGCGAGTGCAGCAGCACTAGTGCATCAGACAAATCAGCAGCAGAAAGACAGACTTCCACCTTAATGGATAAAAAGGATTAAAAAATGTCTAGCCAACTCATGGAGTCATGGAATCAACCAGGTTGGAAAAGACCTTCAAGATCATCAGGTCCAACCATTCCCCAGCCCACTGCTAAGCCCACCACTAAACCATGTCACCAAGGGCCTTGTTGACAAGGTTTGGGAACACATTCAGGGACAGTGACCCCACCACTGCCCTGGGCAGCCTGTTCCAATGCCTGAGCACACTCTGGAGGAAGGAACTGTTCATGATAGTTAGCCATGAAGAACTTTCAGATAAACATTTTGACATGATGTCAAAATGACATGATTTTGACGGCAGCATGGGAAACCAATGTTATCGCAAAGGCAGCAACTTCTTGCAGACTCTGTGCTTTACTAACTTATGGTTCCATTTGAATACCCTACCTTTTTGAAGTCCCACCTAAACAGTAGTCAGAAGGCTGTCTCACAGCAAAACAACACTTTTGAGCAGCAACAGCCCTGAAGGCTTAATTGAGAAACCAGGTGCTCAATGACATTGTGCTCCATCCTCCCCTCTCATACTGCCAACGGAGATAGAGGCTCCTGACTAAGTAAGGGGCAGCAGACGACAGTGAAGAGCCATGAGCTAGAAACAGCTCAGATCCACCAGGTTAACAGTCCCAGAAAAAGTCATCTGGGCAGACAGCTTGGAAACACTCAGCCCAAATGTAGCTTTCCCAAAGCCTGTGGTGCTCCATCAGGGACCAAAAAGTAATTCATATGTGACTCCGTGCTACAAACATTATCAGCACAGTTTGCTTTGTTTCACTTTGGGAAATTGAACATAAATCTCAACGACTAATTCCTAAACAGAATGTTTTTAAAACGTGGGTGATCTCAAGCGTGTGGAATCTTCCGAGAACTTCACAACATCCATATGTCAGATTTTTATATATAGGTGCTCCATACGGCATATGGATTGCATCACTCTTCACAGCTGCTGATAATAGTATAGGAGAAAAAAGAACAAGAAAGGTAAAGAAAGCCTGTCTTTCTTACAGCTGAAGTACCAGGGCCATTTTAAAGATGTTCCTCAAGAGCCTATGGAGCAGTATCACCAACAAACTCCCCTCTAAGGAGCCCAGCTCACACCATGGCTGTGGCGCTTCAGCTGCTTGGGAGCATTCTGAAATATTCTCCAAGGTCCCAAAGACAAAACCCTGGACCACAGCAAGGGGCAGCGATTCTTGTCACCTCACTGAGCAACCCCGACACCACCACCAGTCACAGTCTCTCATCTTCATCCTCTTCCACCCCAGCTGCACTTCAGTGGGCTGAAGTCTGGCATACTCCTGCTCTCTAACTCTGCCTTCCCAAACAGTCTTGATAAAAGAGCGAGTAAGTCCTTACTCCTCCGTGCACTTTCTTGCCCTGGCAAACAGGGACTCCTCTCAGAACTGTAACAAAGGCCTTTCCCACGTGGTCAGGCACACTTATTCCAGCACTGCCTTCTTCCACGTTTCTCCTGACAGATAACTAACCTGGCACCAGCACCCCTGACTCACTCCCTTGCTGTTTTGAGCTCAGAACTATTTAATCAACAGGAATTGAACATACGTAAGGTTCTATGCCTGGAGAGAATTTTATTTTTATTATACACCAAAAAGGCATGTTTCTGGTTTGTCAGGCAGGTTTCATTTACACAGGCTTGCAGCACTTGCACACAGCTCATTTTATTCTCAGCTTGCCTCCAGAGCGGCTGTAGGAGTACATCCATATGGTCAGGGCTTTACAGCTAAACTGGAAGTACCAAAACAGAGATACAACTTTCGTGCAATTATATGCACTGCTTCACTTTCTACATTGGGAAGCACACACCATCTCACTCCCACCACATCCGCAGAGAAACATGTGGTAGCAGAGAGGTCCATGGCAAAACAACTTCCTAACCTGCGAGCGCCAGGAGCTTGCATTGTGCCAGCCTCACAGGGCTCCTCAGGTGACACAGTCTGAACGAGCTCCGTCAGCCATCACACCCAGAGCTGCCAGAGAAATACTATCATCTTCTTTCAGCAGCCTAAGGTACACAGGGCAAAATTAAAGATATGGAGCTCCTATGACTTTCCATCTCTTGAAACTCAGTTGAGTGGGCATTGCAACTCTGCTGACTGTCCCTCTCCAATGATGGGTCCTGGGCAGGGGCAAAGAAGAGACCCCGGTTCAGTCATCAGGGTCACCTGTGCAGATGCTCACAGCAACCAGCTGTGAGACCCTCTCAGAACAGGATCAACATGACTCTCCTGTGTGCACGTAATGAAACCAGGCATAAACGACACTAGAAGTTTCCTGAGCTGACATGGCAGGAATACTTTGGTCTGGCTCCAATCTCTGCACTGGATCCCACCTGCAGAGCTCAATTTCTCCAAGCGCTCTGAAAGCAATAAAAGCTTCCCTATTTTTTTAATAAGTTTGCATTTTAAATCACATCATACATATATATGTGTGCGTGTGTGCATATACATCTCAAAACATAAAACCAATTCAATTTCTTAGTGAAGATTAAAAAATGGAAATTCTTAAGACTATATACCCACATCACAAACCAGTTCATCTCCTCAGAACTTGAAGTTCAAAAATTAAAGCAAGGAGTTTGATAAGCAAATTTAATGACTTTGCACAGATGTATCCACCTCCTTTTATACCGCTTGTGATCAGATGACAGGCCCTCACTCCTTGCTAGACGTTTTATGTACTTGCTCATTTGCATGCACTCCAGAATTACCCATTAAACGCTGCCTTTTCTTGACGAATTTTTGCCTGTGATAAATGGCCAACTCCGCTGGCCTGACTTCACAACAGTCTTTGGTCCTGCCAGCTCAACTTAATTAATCTACTTAATTTATTGATTGAGCCCATGGCAAAGAAGTATCCACCATTTAATAGGATTTTTATCATCCTCAGTTATATGACTAAAGGCCTTCCTAAAATCTGACATGTTGCCCATCCAAAAAGCCACTCATGAAAAGTTGGAGATTAAAAATGACTTGATTTTAAATAATGACCAGGAAGTTAGGCTGTAAGTTGAGCTATAGCTCACCTATAGTCCAGTTGCCTATTTCACAAAAAAACACATTGCAAAACAATAACAAATCCTTGAAAACCCATTCTGAAGACTGCCTCTGCGATTGGACTATGCTCTATTATATTTGTGTCACTTGCAGCAAACCAGATAGTTCTTATTTGTGCAAACTGTGACAATTATTTCACTGGCCAAGTGCAGGTTATTTACCGCTACAACACTTCTTGGATGACTTATTAATATGGATGTAAAACCTTGCAGTTAAAAATAAAGCATACAAGGAAGCAAACTATAGGCTTAAGTAGAAAAATAAAAGACCAGTGTAGTCTTTAAATCTAAAATGAATAAATCACATCCAGATGAAGGATGCTCAGGCACGTCAATTCCCCTGCTGCCTAAGCCCCAAAGCACTCACCTTCCCCTTTACAATCAAATAACCAGAAGCTGTTATAAACTGACAGGAAATTATAAGCCTAACCAGCCAGATCAGAAAGCTGACACATCACACACCCTACACCATACCCTTACTGTCTGGGATACCACAGCTCTCTGGACAGCCACAGCTGTTGGCAGAAGGATGCAAATGAGGTTTAACTCTTGCAGTAGTCTAGCCACTGGAGGATCATTAGAATAAATACTGCTTCTATGCTAATTACTATTTGTGGGTTTGCTATAAAACTGACTTGTTCAGGGCAGCTTTACTGAACAGGTAGGGATACCTAGACTGGACAAAGGATAAATGGCCTCATCATAATTACATAGTTTAATTTCTAGATATGAAATAGAAATTCTCTCTTTATGGGATGCTAGTCATATCATTTTAGCATTAGTATTCTGGATACTTTACAACTGGTGCTTCATTTCTTTGCTAATGTAGTTCTTTGCTAATATGTTTTTAAACTGGTGACAAGCAGGATGAAAACATTTTATATAAACTTGTCCAGCATCTGAAATCACTTCAGTTCTGTGAGCAGCAAGCTGGGGGAATGACAGAGGGACACCTGTATTCCCACAGGTCCCTTGTTGGTGGTAACACCTCTCCCTGTGAGGTGGGGAGTGCGGCAGCAGTTGCTCCTCTTCCGTCCCCAGAGACAGAGTCTGCAGGCGAACTGAGCAGTCTCATCCAGATGGGAAATCAGATGACAATCTTTTTTTATCCCAGTCTTGAGTCTGTCTAACTCTGGCAGGTAGCAGCCTAGGCTAACAGATTATTACGCTTAATTCCTCTCGCAGAGAAGAAACCAACTGTTACTATTTACCCTCAATGTGCAAGTGTTCTGAGGGACGGGTCCAGAGCCACATGGCATTTCCTTTCACTTCCCACTGCTCGGACACGCTCCAGCCCTTTGGCTGCTGCAGTGCTGAAGGCACAGTGCTTCCCCACCAGGAGAACTCACTGGTGCCATGGCCCTTGGCACAGGATTTTCATTACAGACTGCAGTGTTACAGTTGCCTTCCCCAGCTACCTCTCTGCTAACAAGAGACAGCCAGTCTCAGACCCCAGCATTAACAGAGATGCAGGGGTATCCATCAGTGGAAGGATCCTGCACCTTCGGCCATCCCTAACCCAAACCCTCAGTGCTGAATCTCCACAGCTCCACCAAGCTCGGGCTCCACAGACAGAGCTGAAGCTGGAGCTCCTGCTCACAAGCACATTTAAGAAAGAGGAACGCACGTGCATATTACAAGCAGTTCTCTTTGCAATTTTTTTTGTCTCTGAACAGCTTTATCTCCTAATTAAAACCCACACTGTTTTCAGTCTACAGATTCAGACAGAGCAAGAGAGCGGTTTGGAAGCTGTCTGTTGCTTTGCAAGGAGGTTTTAACACATTACAAAAATCCCATCACAAACATTTAAAAGTGTATGTTATTCAGCCCTTCGAGGCCACCAAATTACTTCTGACAACAAAGCATATTCTGGAATTTGAAAAGTGTCTCTATTTTATTCTGATGAAGCAAAAGGGACAGGTCATGCTTCTTTGCAGCATTTCCATATCTGAGTAACAGAGGACAGATTCCTGCAACACATTTGCACAGCTCCGGCACGGTACAGGAGCCTGGGATGGGAGACTGCCTCTTTTAAGGTAATTACATTTAAAGGTAGAGGTACCAGGGCTTGAACTGTGATAAATGCACAAGCAGAAAAGCTGGAAGTGATCATACCAGAGTCCACAGGACACTGCTTTCCTGAAGAGACAAACTGAATTGTTTCTCTCTAGCCCTCGCATCTCCCCCAACCCTTGCTGAATTAGCTTAGTGTGGACACAAATTACAGGGCAGTAAGTGCATCTGTATTAGCACACAGCTGACAACAGCCATCAAAATGCTGCACCGCACTCTTATTCCAGTGGAACCACAATACATATGCAGTGACAGACAGACCCTGGCCAGACAGACCCCACATCTTTACTGCAAGAACCTGTCCTGCTTCTCCTCTCAGCACCCACTTGTACCTTCCCATGCCTGCTTTCTTTACATACTCCTGCCAAGTAGCAAAAGGTTGGTATTAAATGCAGGGGGGACTTTGTCTTTCACTACAGGCTCACACCCCAGAGCCAGGAGGAAGTTTGCTCCTTGTAGCAATTTAGCAAAGTGAGAAAATACCATCTCTGTTGTTACAGCACATATGAAGCACAAGTCACCCATTGGCTCTACTCACAGTGCTGTAAACATTGACAATAACCCAGAACTCAAAGGCCTCACTGTTAGATGGAGCTCAAAGTGTGTTGCCAAGACCTGAAGCTGTGCCATGGCCAAGGGATTCAGCTTTGACCACAATCCCTAAGTGCTCCTGCAGCAGGGCCAATTTCTGATACCAGCTGAAACATGGGCAAAAGTTTGTGCCTGTGAGGAGGGAGGGCTGGATGAACTTTCCATTGCCAGTTTCTCCTGTAGTACACAAAGCTCACTTATGCACAAGAGAACATAAAATAACGTAGGCCTAGGAATCAGGGACACACGTCACTTCTTCAATGTCAATAAGTGAGATATAAAAATAATCAGCTGTAAGCAGCTTTAGTCCTGACTCTGCCTCGCTGTGTCAAAGCAAGTCAGGGGCAAAGCCTGCATGTCATCACTACCTACATCATATAAAAACACGGGAGACTTTTCTTGTATGAAACCTTCTAACCCAAGGAAAAGGACAGATGTATTTCATCCTTATACCATTATTTCAAAACCTTCTCACTCATAACCCACCCTGCCCAAATGGAGGTGGTTTTGTTAAGCAGCTCAAAGCTTGGTCCATCTCCAGCACAGCAGAGTCTGCTTTCTGCTCACTGGCAGTAGAAACAATACTTTTATACCCCATTGGTATTTAACAGCTACCTAAATCCCTATATAACTTAAGTATATACTAATTAAATCAGGCGCTGTTCAGCTATCAGAAACTCCCCAGAATTCCAGCTACTCAAGATACTTCTGCAAAAGTAATATGAGTTGTTCAAGCTTTTGTTATCCTGAATTCACAGCACTGCAGCGTACATAAGATTATTATTTTAATTAAGATGATAAAACATTCTGAAGCAAGAGAAACATCCCATTTTTGTAATTAAAGCGATGCAGAAAAAATTCTCTAAGTGATTCCAGAACTAAATTTCACAATGGTTATGCCATTTAAAAGTTACAGAGCTTGGAAACTAGGTTGCACTTTTAAGAGACTCTTCAATAATTCAAGACCTTTCAAGGTCAGAAAGCAAGCAGTGATACAGTGATTTCTCCTCTCGAAATTTAAGCGCTCTGCTCAGTCCTCTCATATACATGCATATATATTCCAAGGGTTACCACGAGATCTGCAACAGTCAGGGTCAACATGTCAAGTCAATGTACCCACAGCTGGACTTCAAAGCATCACTTTTTTAACACTCAGTTTGTTGCACCCTTGACAATGGGCCCAGGTAAGGTCTTCCCCCTCAATTTCAAGGCAATGAATTATCCACCACTAGTTGGAATGACCAACAACTTTTCTCTGTCTCTTAAGAAATCGGTATTCAGTACAAGTTTTCTCAACATTTCTTTTTCACTATAAAAGTGTAACTTAGCACTAAAGTCTGTGGAATAGGAACCCTCGACTTCAGTATGTCTAGATGTCACTAAGTGTAGGAAGGACCTGATCTCTAACCGAAGCCTTTGAGTGTCACTCCAAGAAAACCAGTAATAGATCCTATCAACTGTAGAAGAGCAGAAATAACTCCCGATTAACTGAAGCACAGTTCCCGTATGAGACTTGGTGGACTCAGTACTTGCATAGGAGTGTTCGACTCCCAAGTATTCAATCAAACCACTGCAAAAGTCATTCAGAACAAGTAAGAAAACTCCAGAATTACAGAGCAAACAACTGCACTAGTAAGTATAAGCATGAAAAAAAAGCTTCTCATACTTCACAGAGAGGTACAGCACAAAGTATTGCTCCATAGAACAGTGGGCAAAAATTAAATGCACAGGTGGGCTACAGAAATTAAAATTAACATTTGGACACTTTCACACAAGTGCTGGGCAAACAAATGGGTGAGTGAAACCCTTCTTTACCATGCCACACACTGCAAGGTCTGCTCTGACAACTAGGTCTTGATGAAACCTTTCTCCCCTCTGTGCTAATATAATTTCGCTGATCCCTGTTACGAAAGGGTCACTTTGGAAACAGCTTCTTAGAGTCCAAACTTCAAAGCTAACATCTATGCAAGCAAAAACCTTCAACTGTGTGGGGATACAGACTAGAAAAGCTCAACAGCAAGTTCATACTCAGATTAGATACATATTGATGGCAAATTACTGACACGACACCTTGCTCAATAAGGGAGATTGCTCTGTGCTTTCAAGCAGTTCCCTGTGTACTTGGATTCTCTGTTCTGCCTCCAAAGAGCTACCCCCTCTATCTGAGGTTAGGAAAAGCCCACTCCCTTTAATGAAAGCCCAGCTAGAAAGCAAAAGCACCAGGTACATAAAATCAGTGCAAACACAAGAGGCACAATTCCAGCAGCTCCATCTCTCCTGTCTTTTATCAGAGATTTAAGAATACTGTCTGCAAGCTCTCTCTTAGTTAATTCAGTGCCTTTATACATTTTTAAAATGTAATTTCTGGTAGGTTTGTTTTTGCACTGATCTGTCAGTGTGTTGTGCATAAAATGACAATTCAAGTCTCAAGCTATCAGCCTCTTTCTGCCAAGTAACAAATAGCGGATGCTTAAAAAAGTCTCGTGGCATTCCAGAGAGCTAAGGGATGATGAATCACAATCTCAGAAGAAAATTCTTTCTTCTTTCCCCACTTCCTTTTTTATTTGTGCCACCCTCCCCCCGGTCACTCACAGGAGGAGCTCAGCTCACTGAGCTCAAGAGAAGAGAATTTTCATTTCTGAATCTTAGCACAGGGTTTTCAAGCACCGACGAAACCTCATTTTCACGTTGCCCATTACATGGGGCTTTGTCATTAATTTGGGCATGTCGAAAGAGTGAAAAACAAGCTGTGACACCCTCCCCCAAACTACTCTCTGCTGTTAGATTGAAAAGGCCAGGTTAACAAAGGTGCTAATAAAATGTTAGTGGTGTTTCCCTTCTCTGTGTAAAGCAAACTTGCTAGTGCTCAAGGGAAAGAATTAAGTTTTCAGAAGGATTATATCAAACCTATGTGTTAAGCTTTAATCATCGTTTTTAATGACTTCTTTTGCCACATGCATTTTTAAAAGGTCTTTTCCAATTTAGCAGTCCTCTCCAAAGCTTGGGCATAGGGAAAAACAATAATAAATCCTACTATAACCACACCTTGAGAAAACAAGTAGCATGGTGCATATTCAGGTAGTCTCTAAAAGAGTAGAAAGAGAATGAAACATCTGGCAGCTATTCATCACATCTCAAAGGCACTTAAGTCTCAAGTACTGAGTCAATGCAGATTAATACTGGAACCAGAACAAAAAAGCAGAACAAGAACAGCACAGCAACCTCCTGTATGTTAATGCAAAAAAAAATCCTCCTTGTCATTCTATCCTGGCACCTATTTTTACTGTCATCATGCTCATCACCAACGCACTCAAATTAAACACAAAGTCAGGCAGCCTCCTTCGTGGGATTTCACCACAGAGCATTTCCAAACCACATCCTTTTCCATGCCTCACCAAATCTGTCATGCTTCATGACAGCAGCATCTTCACCAGGTACAAACCCCCTAAGTGCTTCAGCTCTCTCTTCTCCAGCACACAGCCAGCCCTGCGGGCTCATCTGCCTCCCCTGGTCAGACAGTGCTGGGACAGGCAGGACAGCCCATCAGGAAGCCTCAAGACCAGTGTTCGCGATAGACTGAGCCCACTGAGCAATGGATGCCTTCCCACTTCGGACAGCAAGTTTTAAATCCAGCCCTGTATTTTCATGTTTTCAAACTTGCCAGCATAGACAATTCATCCACTTACTGAAATGGGACATCTTTGTCTTTTCAAGCCTGTGCATGGTTACATCCAGCTCTTAGAGCTCAGGACAGGGGAAAAAAAAGAAATCCTTAAGCAAGGCTGAATATAAACATCAGCTTATCAGGCAAATGTTATCCTAAAAAAGGATACATGTAATCAGATGCTTAAGTGATTCTTTCATCAGTCTCACAAGACCAAAGAACGTGATAAAGAATGATGACAGAGAAGCCACAGAAGTGTCCCAAATACCTGAGGCATTGCATAAAATGAAGGCAGTCAGTTATTATCTGGCATCCTTAAAAATTTCTGTTCCTGCTGAAGAACTGGTCTGGAGAACAGCAGTTTGCAAGCCTCATCTTAGCAATGAAACTCCTGATAGGCACGAAAAGGTAAATGTCGCACAGCCAGACTGACTGCTAAAGAACCCTTCCCTCGGTGCTTTGAATAAATACATCCCCGCTGCTATTTCTGTTTCATAGGCAGGATATAAAACTCTGAAGCAGGGAAAACCTGCATTGCTAGGACATGTTAGCAGGCTGTGCCCAGGCAGGCAGCTCAGTGCAGACACGGGCAGGAGGTAAGGCCCCACGGCTGTGGTGGCTGAGAGCATTTCAAAGCAGACATAATCTACTGGGACATGAGGTCGCCTGTCCCATCGCTTCAGCACAGAGCCAGCTACTGAGCCAGCTCAAACACTGGTATCCAAAGAACCCACTGACCTGCTAAGGAAACAATGGAAGAAAGGCTGAAACTGCCACAGGAAGGTCAGGAACAATTTCTTTTTGTTTGAATCACCAGGTTCATCAGTGGCACATGTGCCCCGGGCTGGATGGAGCATATTTAGGTGCCAGCTCACACAGGTGTCAAGCAGAATGAGAGAGTAAGTAACAGAAAAGGGAATGTGCTGGGCAGCCACAGGGAAGCTGATTCCTGGCCCCTCACCCACGTAACACACCAGCACATAGAGAGGTGCATGAGCCAGTAAGGGACATGCAAGCAGTGTCCAACCAGCCAGCACTTGTATAAGGGAACCTGACACACAGAAAACAAGCTTTATCATACAACTGTCATTTGCAAGCATGCTGGTAAGTGACTGTAATGGCCTAGCCCCAGACTGAAATGGGAAAGCTCATCCTTCCTTCAGCACTGGTGTACCACATCATTGCCCCACTACAGTGTGCCTGTCTCACGCTGCCTGAGCTTTCCTTGAAGTTACGCGGTCTCCTGACATTAATGAAAGAATCTGTATGTTAATTAAAGCTACCTTATGAGAACCACAGTCCTGATGCACATTGTTTGAGTCAGGGGAGTTACAGGTAAAGGTAAAATCCACCTGGCATTTCAAGCTAACCAAGCATCTAACAACTGGTCAGTATAGCACTTCTGTCACTCAGCTAACAGCTTAATATTGACAGCCCTTGCTTTGGAGGCAGCTGGCCTCAAGAGGTTTGGCAGTGCAGAAAAGTGGTGTGGCAGTATGTGGTTCCCTACAGGCTTCTGCCCTTCCCATTACAAGAGTATGAAATGGAGCACTAACAACTAACGGAAGAATCTAGCCAGGTTTAGGAAAAAACAAACCAGAACAGGTGCTGTACAATAAAACCTCTGAGACAGCAAATAATTCAGATGTGATCAAAAAAGTACTCCAGGTGTATATGCCAGTGTGGGTAAAAGCTATTAGCAGCAGCAAAGGCACATTAGCATATCCACAGAGCAGCAACTGTACTGCTCTGAGGGAGCCCCAGTGTACCAGCTCCCCATGGAAGGGGCTGCTGCTGCACAAGCAGGTTTTGCCACGTGCTCTGTTAGAACTGTGCATGCTCTGTGTGAGATCTTCAACCTCCGTGCTGAAGGACAGGTATTTTACAGAAATCACCTTTCCTAAAGGAACAACAGGAATTCTCCTTCACCTCCTACTGAGGACTCTGAAAGGAGACTTGCACCCAAATGTGCAACCTCTCCAGCAAAGCTCCTGTGTGGATTTCATCAGTCACCTTCAGGGGAGTGGGAAAACCTGGTCTGAAGCGGCTGTTGCCAGTGATCTCTTCCTTATGTAAACTGAGGTGTGTTTTCTTTTTTAAAATTATAAGTTCATAGAATCGCAGAGAAAGTGAATCCCTAATCTTCCAAAACTTGAGGTTTCCAAATGGGAATTGCTTTTACTGGCTGGATATAAGCAAAAAGGAGGAGAGAATTAAAAATTTAAGAGTCAAATTAACCTTTTTTGATCAACAGCTTATTTGTAGGGACAAGCACATTTTTAAGTTGTGAAATTTCTGATGTATGCAAGTCACCAAGGTTGGAATCAATAAAAAGTGAAAATGAAGTGGTTTTGTGTAGACTGGTTTTTAAAGCAAAACTATGCATTATTCATACAGAAATCTGTCTATAATGACTAGAAGGCAGATTGAAAAATCTAAAGGTTTAGACCCAGCTGCAAATTTAAGACAAAGCACATTATTAAAGTGAGCTTTGATCAGGTTTGCAGAATATAGAAATCCAGTCTCACTCATCTATAAATGAATCTCCAATGTGCACATTTCTAGATGGCAGTGTAAATACAAGACTCTGTTAGAGCAAGACATACCAAGTTTCAGAGAAGGTCAAATTAACTCCACAAGTAATTGAGATGTTAAACATTTACAGCACACTTTTTTTTGTACAAGGTACCTTCTTAGACATTCAGAACAGCTGTTTTTAATGGACAGACTCATACTTATTGAAACATGTTGGATGTTGCAAGTGGTAGAAGACTTTTCTCAACAGAGCACTCTACATCTGGGATGGGATTTCCAGAAGACACTGAAACAGTGGTTCTCTATTTATCTCAGTGACAAAGCAAAGTCCATGACTATGATGAACAAATTACCCAACTGCAGCTTGATCTTCATTACCAAGCAGTACAGCACGACAAGGCAGGTCTGCGGAGTGAAGCACTGGCTGCTGAGGCCAAACCCCACATTTTCTGCATTCTGACCATTCTCATTTTGATCAGCACTAATCTGGTCACACAGAGCAAACACCTGCTAGTGGCACATTTATCCTCATTGGAAAGGAATTCAGCCCATGCCCTGTGAGACCACCCTACAGCACAGACCAAGCCTGGCAAGCAGGGACATGCAAGATTCAAGTGAAAATACACTCCTGTTCCAAACGCTGACAGAAAGAATGTGTCTTTATTAAACACTGGTTTCTAAAAAGTCCTTCACTGTAACAACAAGGCCACGTCCGGTATTTCCTCATAAGCTTAAATATAAAACGTTTGTTACTCTTTCCTTTTGAACTGTACTTAGTCAGAAAACCGCCTGATCCAGCTCAAAGTCAACTTGCTTCACTCCAACATAATTTGGTTGTCAATTACTACCCTCACATTTTCTCAACCTCTATTTAAGGAGCAAAGCAAAATTAAAAAAAAAAAAGCAACCAAGATTAGAAAAAAGTCTTCAAAACCTGCAGAGAACACAAGATTTCATGGGGAAGAGGAAAAGAGCAAGAGGAAGCTGGAATATCAAAAATGTCAAGAGAGCTTGTACAACTTCAACAAGATCCAGCTGCAATTCAACCCCTGCTTCAGCTGTAATCTCTAAATCGATCCAGATCTGCCTAGAAATGTTTGATTAACTATATGGGCCTGTAGTTATGTATGTCAAGCACAGAAAACAGCAGTTTCTATCTCTTTACTGTTACTGTGGTTTAACTTTTAAACTTACTTATCTTGAAAGTACTTATGGGATTCCAGTATTAATTATTTTTAAAGGACAGTCAATGCAATTGGTGGCCCAGAATTGATGAGCTTATAAAAAAAATAATAAAGTAGAAGAATGGGGGATCTTGGGACCTTAGTAAAACTTATTCTTGATTGAAAGTTATTTAACTATCTACTGCTAAACTTCTCTGGATGAGGTAACTGCATTTTTACTTTAAGAAGAGCATTTGATGGAGAAAAATAATCTAAGTTTAAAGAAGTATACCAGCACATTTGCAATACAAATCGTCAGTTTTCCAAGGAAAAAGATTAGTAAGACTGAAAGCATTTACACCTAATTCTGAACCAGGATCACGTTCTTGCATGTCTTAGAGGCAAACCTCCTCTCAAAGCTTCACACTTAGCAGCGGATCTCAGGAGGAAGAGTACATTCACAAGGCTGTGATCCTGACTGAAGCATCAAGTTGGCCAAGATAATGGAAACCTGCACCACTGCAGATAATTTTGCAGTACTCCTCATCTCTCAGGTCATGCACAAGATGTGCAGGGCAGGAAGAAAACCTTAACAGTCCAAACAACTTTGTGTCCACAGCAAAGAGACTGCTCCCAAGCTACAGGGAGGCTTAAAGTAATGCCAAAGCTCATCTGCTTTTCCTGCATCAAGCAGAGATGGACATGAACAGAGACACACTGGACAGAACATCACTTCCAGAGACAGATGCAGGGGTTCTACAAGCCCAGTGCTGTCCATACAGGTGACATCTGTTCTACCTACCTCAGTCTGAGCAAGCTTCTTAAAACCCTGTGCCTGTCCTACATCTTCAAATAGCAAAACTCAACAGGCAAAAGAATTGGGTAAATCTTTAACATTATTGTGAAAAACCATCTTTGATTGCCAACAGTAGTAAGAGCTCTCTTTCTAAAACCAGCCAACTTCAACAGTTGTTTGGCCACAAAGACCCAAGTGAGTTCTCAGTTTCCTGACACTAAAACCCCTGCCTATATTTCATTCAATATTTAGGTTCATTTGTTGGCTTTTTTCCCGTCTCACTGGCACTACACAACAAACTTCAGAAGATTCACAGCACAGCAAAATGTTTATCAAATCCTCCCCTTATTACCACTTCTTCCATGCTCTGTGTCATTTCCAAGGCCTCTGCCTTTGACTAAACACTTTGTTCGTTTGTGGAAATCTGAATGCGTGTATGCATCTGTGGGTGTGTACGCTGCACATCCAAGTGAATTCACAGAAGCAGAAGACCCAGCAGTCAGTAAGTGCAAACAGCCACACCTGCCCATGAAGGGAAGAGGAAGGCTTTACCTGCAGCATCACAGGCTTTTTGATACTATGGCTGGTTTTACCACTTCTTTGAACAAACCTCTTTGTTTATTGTAGGGGTTTTTTGAGTCTCACCAGCCTCTGTTCCAGGACCTCTCTACTCCCCTGAGGAAACACTTCACACATTCCTCAGGATTTCTTCCTCACAATGTTTTTCCTAGTATTAATTTCTCTCACTTCAACATCAACTAAGTCCAACCCCCGCACCAGCAGCCACCTCTTTGTCCGTCCTCTCCTCCATCCTCAGTGCAACTGCAGGACACGTGGCATCAGCCTCTTACAGCATTCCACCTCCTGATGCCTGGGCTGAGAGAAATGCAGGAAACATCACTTTCCTCAAGGCACTCATCTGTTCCTGCCATTCCCTGGTAACAGCTGAGTAGACTTCTCACAGCCTTCATTTAAAACCCTCACACACTCCTCAGCAATTTGACCATTTTGCTTTCCATGCAGATTATTCCCAGAGCACTTAAGTGAACAACCTATCTTCACCACATCTTTGCCTTCTCTCCTTTTAACCTTTTCTTCCAAATATATGCAGTATGTTTGCTATAATTTTACACAGTAATGAGCAAATCTCCTTTAATATCTCCAGAGGTAATATCCCTTCAGATGTCTCCCTACCTTTCCCATCTCACGCTAGAAAGAAAGGTGAGAGTGGCTCCCTGACAGTGGACCTGTAAAAGGGGTGAGGATCTTTTTTCCTTTCACTGTACCTGTAGCAGGAATAAAATGCTTGTAAAGTACCTGAAAGCAGAATATTCATGTCATCAGCAAAATGTTCCTGCTCTGGACTAACACTGGAGGGTAACGGGTGAAAGCTGAATAATGTACCCTCAGCTGCTCAAAAGAGAATGTTTTTCTAGCAAAAGATTTAACTGCAATCTTTCACCTGCTTAATCTTCAAATCTGTTTCACGTTTTCACCCAGCTGAACATTTCTCGTCGGTTTTTGATTGGTTGGGTTTTTTTTTCTTTTAATAAGATGACTCTTACAGACAGCAAAAGTAGGTAATTCACAATGAAACACACTGGACAAGCAGGAGACATAAGACAGGGCTAGGTTGAAGGAGAACTCCATACCTCTAGACCAGACTTTAAACACACATTTCCAAAGCAGACAGCAGCTGGAAGCCATCACCCACCACAGACTCAGCTGATGCCTCACAAAGTTGCCTTTCTTGAGTATGCTGAATAAAGCCTCCCCTTGAGCTGCTGCTGAGCAGCCTTTCCTTTCTCCTGCTGCTTGTCTTCTGCTAGGGAGGAAAGGCTACACAGCAAGAGCTGCCCTGACACAAAAATTTTCCTGAATGTTTTAACAAGGAAAAGAAGTCCCTGAAATATCTGCAGGAAAAAGTGGAGGGGGGGGGAGGGGTGAGAAGGGGAGGAACAAACAAACCAAAACCTTTCCATTTTGATCAAAAACAAAGTTTATGGTTTGTCTTCATTCTAAATGGGAGACAAACCAAAAACCCAATTGTTTCCTTAAAGCATTACAAGACTCTACCAAAACTGAATAGCTTTAATACAGCTATTATATGTGCACAATCAGAACAGGATCACCTTCCAGCAAGCTCCTTCCCCTGAGACCAGCCTCCTATTTTAACTTGAGCTAGAGTTATATTTTAAACAACAAAGGAAGTAAGCAGAGACCATAGTCCAAAACCTCTGCTAAGGGAAAGGAGGGCTAATGGAGATAAATCAGGATGGAAGTAAAGAGGGAAATAAGAAACTGAGTTGTCCTCTGGGAAATACACAATTATGTCTCCAAGTTCCTCTTCTAGAGCGCAGATCTGAGGCAGACAGCAAAGCATTTGTAGGTTCCACACAAGTTGGGCAGCTAACTCTAAAGTCTTCAGATTTAGTACTGGCAAAAAAATAGGAAGAAGCCCTTATGGTGGAGGTTTGGAAGAGATGAAGAAGAAGAAAGAAGCCAATGCCGCTGCAGCAGCGCTCCCTTCAGGATCTCATTCAGCCAAAACCTTCAGCAGCACTTCTAGCAGAGCTCAGGGAATAATAATTGTTCTGCTCCCTCAGACCACATGACAGCAATAGAGGAAGGATGGGATGGGAGCAGAACTGATGTTATGCCAGACTTCAGTCTGGATGGTTACCAAGAGCAGAAGGAGGAGAACTTGCTTGGAGGGAAGACAAATCTCCCTGGGTTTACAGGGGCAGGAGCTGCTAAAACTGAAGACTTACTCCAGAGTAGCTGCAGCTTAGCCTGAGGAAATAACCAAAGGGACAGAAACCAAACACACATTGCAGCCACGCAAAGACAACAATCCTTCCAACCCTGGGTCTTTGCTAATCTGACACAAGGCTTCACCCTGGCATAGGCTCAGCCCTCAGCCTGCACAGGAAAAAGAACAGATCTGTGACCAACACCAGCCGTGTACCACTGAAAGTCTAACTCGCAAGACCCCCACAGATCTGTAACCCAGCTTCACCAGTTGTTCATGTCAACCACTGTCTATTCACCCATCCTGAATGAGTAGGTAATGCTGGTTTGGCCAGGATGCTCAGGCAATGGGATACTGTACAGATCCTCAGGTTGGCTCCATCAACACCCATCAGTGCAGTACCAGATTAAATAAAAGCAACCTGACCCAGGAAAAGAGTCCCTCCAGAACATGACTGCCAGAACAGTATAGGAGGGCCAATGGGGCAGACATTTATCTATATTGTGAATGGCAAGAGCAGAGTCCCAGGACAACTGAGGCTGAAGGGATTTGTACAGCTATGCCCCTGGCAGCACCATTCGCCAATGTGCAGCAGAGCCCTTGATCTGCTGAGAATATCACAGTGGTAAGTAAAATGAGAGCAAGCAAAGGAGTTCATCTTGCTCTGACTTCAGATACTCATTTTAACTTGAGAAAATTCAATTAGTTTCTACCCAGAAGCAGTTTAGCTGCCATTGTTGGCAATCAATGGCCCCTAAATGCTGAGAAACTGGCAACTGTTCAATGCGCTGGCAGAGAGGCTTTCCTAATTAAAGATGTCACTTTTCCAGCTAATTTAAGTCTGCCATCTCTTTAAAGTACCGATTGCCACAACAAAATATGAATAGGAAATTGACTTTCTGTGCATCTGTTTTTGCAAAATACTTCCTCCGAGTCATATGTTTCAGCTTAAATGGTTTTGGTCACTTGCTGGGAGGCAATAGCAGAGCTTTGTTCTGCCTCTGAATACCTCTTAAATAAAGAAAACCAAGTGGGGGTTGTCATCTACAGGCATGAAAAAAGTATTTGCTGGCTTTCCCATCCTCAGTGAGTTGTACTGTACTCTGTCAGATACTGATTTTGTTAGGATAAAACAACAACAAAGAACTCCCCACTGAATCAGTCTGCTTACCTTAACGGCTTCCACTGTACTACGTACTTATCTTCACAACAACCCTGAGGATAGGGAAGCACCATTATTGCTGCTGGAAGGAAATGTGCAGGCATAAGACTGAGACACAAAGATTTTGATGTCTAATTTCCACTAAAGTCAAATTTCTGATTCATGTTATGTAGCTCCTTCCCATAATAGCTGAATAACAAACCATTTTTTCCTAAATCCAAAAGACCTTGGCCAACACCACAATTTTAAGACTATTCATGCTCGTTGGCAACAAATGGAAAGCAATAGCTATGCACCTTGTGAACAGAATTCATTCCTGAGCTCAGTAACGAAGCAGTGTCCTCACTTCAGCACAGACACTAATGCAGTCCCAGCTATGCGCACTCCAGTCCTTTCTGCCACGGCCCCAAACTCCACGGCCCCTCAATCAGCACCATTCTGGGGCAGCCAAGGGAGGGAGCATAACAAGTCCCAGCAGAGCTGCCTTCACCAAACCAGCTTTTGACTCCCCTCACTCATCCTAATTTTTTCTGATTTTATGGTCCATTTCTGAGTCCATGTGAAGCAAACCATACTAAATACACTGCTAATTCAGACAGAACAATAGAGCCCATGTCTAAGCTGGTTTCCTTTATTCTCCCAACCTCTGACCAACAAAGCAGTTAAAAGCAAGACCTGAATCTTCCCCTTTCCTCTAGTTCAAAGAGCAGAAAGGCCATTGAATTTTGGTTCTGCAGAATGCCTGATACAGCTAGATAAGAGCTATCATCCTCTACTGAGTGCCAAAAGCAATACAGACCTGATCTTCAACTGGAACTTTAGGTCTTCTTATTATACACTAAAATTAAATCCAGCATGGATGAGATACATTCAACAACCAGTGTAGTTACTCACATGAGTCTTACTGACAGGATGCTGTGTTTCATAAGCTTGGAAATACCGGCTGGCTTGCTGTAGCTGGTTAAACAGAAGCAAGTCATACTTTATTTATAATTTATTAAAGTTTATTTTAAACAATTCCTCTCCCACACCATCATTTGATCAGCTCTGTTTACAGTCTACGACTGTGCAGCAGAGGCATGTAGCACTAAATAAGCCTCTGGGCTCTCCCACCCCCAGTTATGACAGAACAGACCCACACTTCCTTCCTGAAATGGAAACCTCCTGAAGTTGGACAGGAAGCAGGGGATGGTTTATGTGGTTTGGACATTTTGGATGTCTTCTCTCTGCCAATGCAAGTTGAGCTATTCCCACTGCAGCATGCCCCTCTGTCACTTCTTAGAGCTCATGAAGGACTTCTGGCAGAGTGACAAAGAGTCTGGAAGCAGAAATAAGAGACTCCACGCCACGCTGAGGGAAGAGCAAGGATATATACTCTCCTCACATCTAGTTCCCTAGAAGATAATTTCCTGGGACTCTACCTCTTCTTCTAACCTAAGAATGTGTTGGTTAAATTCCGTAACACCAGGAGAGAGCCACAGGATGGCCTGGGTTGGAAGGGACCTTAAAGATCATTCAGTTCCAACCCCCTGCCACAGGCAGGGACACCTTCCACTAGATCAGGTTGCTCAAAGCCCCGTGAACCTGGCCCTGAACACAGGGTACAACTGCAAAGCCAACCCCAAAGTATTTTCAGATAGTTCCTCTAGACTGCGGGAATGGTAAGATTTTCCAAGCCTGGTTCAGCAATGTCACCATTGTGCCTGGCTCTAGCCCTGGGGCTGGATGTGAACTCCGTACCCCACAACTGAGGTCAATGAGGCTTTCTTTTTTTAAAACCAAGTCACAGAGCACTGGAATGAACACAATGCAGAACTAATCTGCAAGCCCAGCCACAGCGCCTTTCTGTCTGCGTATTTGTTGGCAAATTCCCTCCCCCTCTTCCCTGGTCCATGTCCTCCCATCCCGTACAGGGCACATCATGTCTAGAGTCAATACGCGGACTGTCTGCCCCTGCTCTGCCCCCTCTGAAGGAACAGTGCACTTTCCACTTTCAACTCTCCCTCCAGAAACACATAATTATTCTCATGAGTCACTGCGTAATCCCAAAGTCATGCTGAGAGAGGAACAGTTGTCATCCCACTGGGGCACCTACAGCCCTCAACACCAGTACCTGCAGCTGCTGCTCAAGCCACCATCCACTGGTTACCTTCCCAGGGAGCCGAGAAGAAGGGGAGAGCTCATGCGCACCCTTATGAGTGGCATGGACCTGATGTGGGACACACACACACCAGTCCTAACGGTGCCTCACAATCACGCAGGAAGCTGCAGTGCAGGAAGGATAAACCCAAGGGTATCCTATGGCTCCTGCAGTCTCTGCTTTCCTGGCACCCACTAGATAGTGATTACAGCCCGCTGGCACCCACTGGGACATGACACTGCCATCTGCAGGCACTCGCAAATGAAAAACATCCCATAAGCAGCTTACTGCAGGACAACATCCAAGGGCAAAGCCCTTCCCAATGGGCAAAATGAGTGCTGGAAATCCAGAATACTGCTATAAAAAAAAGAAAATCAAGAATCTCAGCTCCTTATGAGACCTCCTACTTACTCAGTCTAGTAACACAAGTGCAATATGGAAATATTCACCACCAAGTAAATAAGAAATCTTCACAACTTTATATACATATGCGCATATGTGCACATACAGTTTACTCTGCAAGAATAACATTTAACTGTATATTTTACATAAGCACATTTCATTTCAAATCAGGGATATATTATACTTATTCCAAGTTATTTTATGTACACAGCAGCTGTGCACTGACACCTCTAGGAGGAAACCTACAGGATGCCGCTGCCTCCATCTACCTAAGTGCTAACAGGAAAATAACTTGCACAAATACATCAAATACATCTGCAAATGGACAGGAAAAAAACTTTCACCCTTGTGGCAATAACCACATTGTGTTTGGCTTTCATTAACACATACAACCCTTTTCCACTAGAAAGACTTTGTCTAGGTCCAGATTCGGGACAGTTGTATGCCCAAACACATGTGCACCCGTGCCTGTTCCTCACTTCACTGGCAAGGAACAACATCCACAACTACATGGGCAACCCCGAAGGATCTGATGAGCCACTGCTCAGGGTAGAGTTGCTGCCTGCTCCTGGATCAAAGGAAAAAGCAGAGCTTCCCGCCTTTGCCAAAACACCACTCAGCTTTGCTGCCGTCACACCAAACATGCCTAGAGAGCACGTGGAGACCCCCAGGAAGGAGTGGGGGGGATCAGATTATTTCTGTTTAAACTATTCCCAGTTTAAAACTGTGGTTTAAAAGACGAAGGAAAGGATGAAAAACCCCACAAAACTACAACACGTAAACCCCAGCGTGGCTGCTGAGGGTGGTTTGTTCTCCAACCATCTGTGCTCCTGGCAGGAACCGTTCTGCTCCTACACACCCTTCAGCACCTTCTGCTCCCTGAAGTGTTACACAACTGTACAGAGGAAGAAAATCAACAGACTTAGCAAGTGGCCAAGTACAGAATTACCAGTGGAGCTAAGCACACCCATTGGTCTCCCATCACCTCTGCCCAGTGCAGGGTTGTTTGTTCCTCAGTACATGATTCAGGAGAACCCCAGCACGCTTCTCCCTTCTTCCTCTCCTTTCTCCTACTTCTCTTCCCCATCCAAATCACAATTTACCCTCCAGAGCAATAAATAACTCATTCTCATGAGCGGAATAACTGAGCTGGAACTCCAGAGACT